>JAJOOF010027514.1:0-15561 GCA_029582545.1 Solanum lignicaule
TTGTGGCCCTTCCAATTCCTTGTGTGCTAAGAGATATGCCCCTTTAAAGTTGACCCTCCAAATCGCATTTTTTGCGATTTTTGAATTTTGATACGGTTACTCTAAAATTCGGGTTAGACCCATTTCCCACTCAATTTGACCCCATGAATAAGAATATGAAGTCAAATTTCTGAAATCATGCACAGATTTTGAGATATATGGAAATTACAATTATAGGTGTTTTCAAAGCACATTTTCGAGCATTTTTGGGGTCGTTTCAGATCCTAATGTTCCTTCATGGGCTAGGGGATTATGTGCAGCTGTGCATGTCTTTCTGGAGGACTCACATGTGACCGCCCCTAGTGGATCTGTCACTATCGTTCTTCCTGAGGTGATCCCGAGCACTGATGCTCATACTCAGAGTGATGCATCAAGCACTGATGCCCAAATGGATGAAGCAACTGTGTAGACAAGACCCTCTCTTTACCCTCATCTCTGCCTTACTTTATTTCGACTTGTGGATGTTTTTATTTGCATTTGAGGACAAATATTTTTATTTGTGGTGGGGTGAGACCCATCTTGTGTGACTCCATTTTGTTTATATATTTGGGCTTTGAGCTAAATTCGTGTTAAACACTGCTGTTTGTGGAAGGTTTGAGCTTGTGGCTCCTTACTTTTAACTATAAATGATTTTTGATCCTTCCGAAAAAAATTTGCCACCTCTTATATGTGTTGAATGTTGTTGTTCTCTTGCAAATTTGAGTACTGGTTTTGATCAATACTGATGACTCGAATAGTGCTCATAATCGAACATAAATGAATGCGCGGCTACAACGAAGCCAATTGAAGTTGCATAGACAATATGTGAACTCTTTGCATCGCGTTATGACTAGCCAATTATCGAATCGAGTCTCTTGCGATGAACATTACATACTAGGGAAAGTGTGGAGTCTTGTTTGACTTTGGTGTCAGTGCCTTGTGTGATGAGCTTACCGTGAACCATGCATGATGACACCTAGAATTTAACCCATTGGTCTGGTTGACTAAGTGATGCAATTTCTTGAGATGATCTTAAGAAACTTTAAAGAGTGTGAACCAATTTGAAATTATACCTCTTTTGCAGCCTACCTTGTGAGTGTGTGAACCTCTTTTGAGCACCCTTTGAACCTCAACCTTTTCTTGGAAGAAACTTGATAACATTGCAACCTTTTACTGACCCATTACCCATAATCCTCATGATCTGTGGTTTGTTATAATAGCCAACTTAGGCCAAAAACCTAAGTTGGGGGTGTGGTGAAAGAGAAGGCAAATCAAGTAAATGCAACATGCCCATGTTTTGATAAAAATGGAACCCCTCCATATAAAAAAAAGAGAGAAAAAGAAGAAAAGATTGAAAAAGAAAAAGAAAGAAGAAGTTGTGAAATAAAGTTGTGGAAATACAAAGAAAATGGGGTTCCCAATGACTCATGGAAGATGAATAAGATGTGACTTTTGAGCTTGAATGAAAATGATAAAGAGAAGGAAAGAAGGTGTTGTTCACATCACAGTTCATGAGGATTTTCAGTCTATAAACCTAAATGATCATACCATTACACTCAGCCCCATTACAAGCCTTGAAAATACCTTTTTGATCTTGAATGAGTTGAAGCAAAAGTCGATTGGAAAATAAGGGCAAACCTATGGGTAAAATCATGCATTGTGTTCATCTTTGTGATTGAGAGTGTTGATCTTGATTCCGGAACTTTAAATGATTGAACCATTATGTGTGAATATGGAATCATTCTTTGTGTGAGGGCATTCAAATACCTTTGTTGAGCTCGAACTTGCATTTGCAGCAAGTATATAGTGAGCTTCAGATTCTTTGGTAATGGTGAGTCACAACTTGCATCTTTGAGTGCACAATTGATCCTTGCACAAGTAAGTTGAGACTTGTTGTATGTATTCACGATTGAGTCTTGTGTAGCACTGTTTGAGACATCCTTTTTGAACCGCTGAACTTGAGTTTTACTTGAGGACAAGCAAAAGTTTAAGTTGGGGGTGTTGATGAGTCCACGATTTGGACTCTTTTAGGGCTTTATTTTAATGGATTTAGTGTCCTTAAATGCATATTTTGTCTCAATAACTGATGTAAATCCTTGAGTTTCAGGTATTTGGAGTTAGAAACAAAGCATGGACACTATGAAGCAAAAAGGAATAAGGCAGCTGAAAGAACGAAGAAATGAAGGCCTGAGGATCACCTAAGCCATTGGGCGAGTCGCCGAATGGCCTTGGTCTCGCCCAATGCTCCAATGTGCAAAGCCTTGAAGGACAAAATCAAATAGGCGATCAAAAGGAGCAGTCGGTGAGTCGTCGAACGGTTCCACGAAGCAGTGCTATATTGCCAAAGTTACAGAGCTTAAAGTTGCTGAAGGACAATGCAGAAAGGCGATGAACCAAACCAAAGGGCGGATCGCCAAGTGAATCGGCGATCCTGACTAACTGCGCCGAGTGATCCTTCGCAACACAATTTTTTGACAACTATAAATACCTGTTTGAATTTTTAGTTTAGTATCAAGTTTTACATTTCAGAAACCAGTTTGTAGAATTACTCAGTTTTAGAACTTAGTTTTTGGAGACAATTTTCCTTAGCTTTTGAAGATTTCAAGACTTCCAATTCCAAGAAATTGGAAGTGGGTATTGAAGATTCTTCATTCTTGACGTGTTTAAAGACATTTTCTATCGTACCCATTTGATGGAAAAAAATTTTGGTATCGATTTCTATCTCTTTATCATGTCTAGCTAAAACCCCAATTCTTGGGGTGTGATTATGTGAATATGGGTTAAATTTACTGTTGGGTATTGCTCATTGATAGTCTATTTGCTGTTTAAATGTGATTTCGTTTAGTAGTTGTGTTTGAACTTAATGGGATTGTAGTTGGAAATACGATTTCATCTTCATGTTTTTGGCTTGCGAGAGAGAGAGGTTTTAAAACCAAAACTACTAAATCGATGGCATGTGGTTATTGGGTCATCATGGGTTCAGCTCGAGAGAGTGAATCCTAGATCTTCTCCTACACATTTAGCTCGAGAAAGTGAATGGGCGAAGGTAAAGGTTGTGCTTAATTGCTGCAAATCGGTGTTTGAGAGAAACCGATTTGATTTGGGGTAAGTTGTTCGAGAAAAAATTTACCCCCATTAAAGTCTAGCTTAGTTACAAATGTTCAGCGATTTACTATCAATAACATTTACCCGATTGTTTATTTTAGCCCATATTCCTATCACATCCCAAGAATCCCATCTCCCTAATTCACATCTTTATATTTTTTTCTATTTTTGTTTATTAGTTGAATAGAAACCCCCCATTGATAATTGACATTTGTGTCACTTCTTGATTTAGTATGCTTTTACTCGTAAATATTTATAGTTATGATTGACTAGAACATAATTTTAGTTTTCTACTTGATTCGCAAATACTAACTGCTCCCTTAGGACTCGACCCCAACCCATTCGATTGGGTTATATTACTGCACGCGATTGTTGGCACTTGAACTGGAAGTAGTGTCCTGATACATGAAATCAAGTACGAAAAGGAGTTTTATGAATGTCGGCAGGAACCACATGTATCTAGTGGTAACCAGAACGCAAATCAATCTTCAAAAAAATAGCTGCTCCATGCAATTCATCAAGAAGCTCATCAATATTTTAAATTGGGTACTTATATGGAATAGTGATTTGGTTGAGACATCTATAATCAATGCACATACTCCATGTATTTTCCTTTTTCTTGATGAGAAGGACAAGCCTAGCAAACTAACTGGTACTTGACCTTATAAAACCCTTTTGGAGTAATTCAGAAACTTGTTTTTCAATTTCTGATTTTTGGAAATACAAATAATGGTGCGGACGGATGTTGGGTGGTCTTGAGTTAGGAATCAATGGGTAGAGAATTACCTGAAGTATCAACCACCTTGGAGAAATACTGAAAAGCAACTGGTGCATGTGATTCTTGTGGAACACCTTGAAGCTTATATCGCTTCCCATTTAAATTAAAAATCAAAAATATTTGTGCAGAAGTAGGATTGGTTCGTGATACAAGTTGATTGCCTACTGATTAGTATGGAACATCGCGTGCAGATTCAATTTGGGTTGTGTTGGAGCGTGACAAATTTGGCCATTGAGACCCTTTATGCCCACGATTGGAACTCACTTTTTGCTCAAATTCCATTGCAAGGCTCATGACTTTATAAACCATTCTAGGCTTATGAATTCTCACATCTGATTTGAGTTCTTCTTTAAGCCGAGTATGGAACACCCCCCAATCCTTGACCCGGGCAGATCGTTTAGCAAATTCTTAGCGATCCTTTTGTATTATGACCAATTGTCAAATGCTACATAAATGTTCATCTAGATTCGAAATTCAAAAGGACCATAGTTCTCTTGTAAAGATTTAACAAGGTCCTCCAAATACAACAATGTACACTCATTGTTAATTCACACAAAGAGATCAAGTGCATCATATAACAAAAGATTAGAGGAAAGGAACTATGAAGGAGGAACCAAAACTGCCCAAAGCTTTTGTTGAATAGAGAAATATCACTGCAGAATTACAAGAGGATAATAGGACGTATATTTTCTCTGTAAAAAAATTGATTACCCATTAGTAACATAAATCATATCTTATACTGTTTTATATCACTAAACAAACTCCTAAATCTCATGCCACTTTCTAATGCAGTAAAATAAAATAAATAACAGTAAGCTGCACTAATTTGTTACACTCCCCCTTAGTGCAAGCTCACAATCAACGACTCCTAGAGCATCTCAAAAATATTGAAACTTAGCCTTCTCCAAAGATTTAGTGAATATATTAGCAACTTGAACTTTGGTGCTAACAGTAGTCAGTTCTATCTCTTCACTTAAGACTTTCTCACGAACAAAGTGATGGCGGATCTCAATATGCTTCGTTCTAGCATGAAAAACTGGATTTGATGCAAGTTTGATGGTACTTTCGTTGTCACACTTGATTTGCACAACATAGTCTACTTTATGGGACATGTCTTTAATCAGCCTTTTCAACCAAATGCACTCTTGTGTAACCATGGTTTCTGCAATCAAAGCAACAATATCTTGCTTCTTGCTGCACCAAGAAACCAATGTTGACCCGGTACTAAAATAGTAACCTGAAGTCGAGCGACGATCATTTGTATCACTTGCCCAATTTGCATCAGTAAATACACTCAATAAAAAATTAGCACACCTCTTGTACGAAAGTCCATAATTAAGAGATCCCTTCACATAGTGCAAAATTCTATTCATGGCATCTAAATTATAAGTTGTTGGATTATGCATAATCTGAGAAACGACACCAACAGAGTAATATATTTTGGGACTTGTGATAGTCAGATAGATCAAACTTCCAACTAGTTGTTGGAACTTTATCGCATCTTTCAAAGACTTGCCTTCATCCTTCTTTAAATTGAGATTTGTCTCCATTGGAGTAGCCTTTTCTTTCGAATCCCCCATTCCGAAACACTCTAAGAGATTCTCTGCATAACAATTTTGAGAAACAAGATAGTCTTGATCTGATTTTTCCACTTCCAGACCAAGAAAACATCCAATATGCCCCAAATTTTTCATCTCAAACGAACAGCTTCATTATCTCCAGTTATTAACATATCATCAACGTATAATAATATCAGGAGATGCACATTTGATTCTAGTTTGATAAATAGACTAGAATCTGAATTGGGAACTCTAAAACCACAAAAAATTAGGTATTGAGCAACTTTACCATACCAAGCTCACGGTGCTTGCTTGAGGCCATATAGAGCTTTCCTCAATCGACAAACATGACCTGGAAATTGCTTAGAGACAAAGCGGTGAGGTTTCTCCATAAATACCTCTAGATCCAACTCTCCATAAAGAAATGCATTCTTTACATTGAGCTTCCACAAATTCCAGTCATTGAAAGTAGTTACCGAAATAAGTGACCTTACTGTCACCATCTTCGCCATCGGACTAAACGTCTCCTCATAATCTAATACATAGTTTTGTGAAAAGCCACGAGCAACTAGACGAGCTTTAAACCTATCAATGGTACCATCTGATTTTTTCTTCAAGCTAAATACCATCTGCAAGTGACTAGATTACAGTTTTCTGGTGTGGGTACCAGTTCCCAAGCTTTATTCTTGTCTAAAGCGTCAATCTCTTCTTTCATTGCTCTTTCCCACTATGGAAAACCATTTTCTTCTTCATAACTTAATGGTTCTTCTGTAGTTGATGCTCCTGTAAAGAGACACTAGGTCATAGAATAATTTTTAAGTTTGACCTCATAATCTTTGAGGTAGTCCGGCTGCTTTTTCTCCCTGGTTGACCTTCTCACTTCTTGTTTTTCACCATCTCCTTCCCTTGAAATGTCCTGATTCGGGGATACACCTTCTGAAATGTTCTGATTTGGAGATATAATTTGTTCTTCTTCACTACTAGGTACAGGCACATTTACTTCATGAAATAGCAGCTCATCACCTAGAACAACAACCTTTCGAGCAGAAAATAAGGATGACACTTCATCAAATACCACGTCTCTAGAAATGGTAAACCTATGTGTCTTCGATCTATGCATCTCCACCCCTTCCTATAAGAGTCATAGCCAACAAATACACATTTTCTTGCTTTTGGATCAAGTTTAGTTCTATTAGTTCTGGGAACATGAACATAACAAACCAAACCAAAAACTAGAAAATAGTTCACATTGGCTTTTGACTATATAATATTTCGAAAGGAGATTTATGTGTACCTGGCCAAAGAGGTGGCCTAATTGTCACATGACATCCACATTGAATTGCTTCTTCCCAAAGCTCTCGAGGAAGATTTTTGTCATGTAACCATGAAAGACAAACTGAAGTAAGGTACGCAAGCTTTCTTTCGACAACTCCATTCTGGTGAGGAGTATCTTGACAAGTCATTTGACGAAGAATTCTATTTTCCTAAAAATACTGAAAGAAGTCATCTGACATATATTCTCCATCATTATCATTGTGGAGACATTTTATCTTCTTCCCAAAATCACTTGCAAAAGCATCTTTGAACTCCACAAACTTGGACAATGCTTCACTCTTTTCTTTCAAAAATTTCACCCAAGTGAACCTTGAGTGATTCATCCATCAACACCATAACATAACGATGCCCTCTATAACTTGGTGTATTTGTTGGTCCCATCAAGTCTGTACGAACCAATTCAAACAATGTGGTTCTCCGATTTTATAACCTTTTGAAAGGAAGATGAGATTTGCCATATTGGTAGCCTTAACAAATCACGTCTTCACGTACATTCTTCAAAGTTGGCAAGCCGTTTATCAACTTTTTAGAAGAAATCTACTGCAACATTTGATAGCATACATGACCCAACCGAGCATGCCAAATTGTTACACTGTCAGTTTGACTTGTTTTCTTTACATAAGCTTCACAGGTTGACATAACAAATAAAGAATCTTTCTTTCGCTAGTAAAAATAACATAAGCAAGTATTTCTTTTACGTTTTCAAGTACCTTCACATCACTAGGACCAAACAATACATGTTTTCCAGAATCTGTAATTTGTGTAATTTGAGGAACTGAGACTAGATTTTTCATCAAACCTGGAACATGATAAACATCATGCAACTTGATACGTTTGGATTTATCACCAGCAACCTCAATCTTCACAACACCTTATTTTGCTACTGGATATGTCAAGTTACCTATTGTGATAATGACTTGATCTCCATGATGATCATGCATCTCCGAGAATAGAGAACCATCTCTAGTTACATGATGTGAGCACCCTGAATCAACGATCCACTCTTCCCTCTTATTGTTGTTGGCATAATTTACAAAATCTTATGCAGACTTCTGTTCAACAGCTTGGATGCTAAAGCGTTGCTCCCATTTCATTTGCTCATCTCCTTCGTTGGTACACACGACATTGGCTTTGGAAAGTTTTACTTGACAAGTTTTCTTGATGTTCCCAATTTTTCCACATTTGTAGTAGTTTTTGTTGTTGTGTGGATTTCCACCTTTTTCTGTGCTTATTTCTTCCTCTTTATTTTTGTTCCAAGTTGATGCACATTCTTATTGTTCAGATTTCATTTAGAAAATAAAACATTATTTGATTCAAGGTTCTTAGCCATTTGTTTAGCTAAAGCTTCTTGATTAGAAAGCATGTTTTCCAATTCTTCAACAGATGGTTGTTGCGGCCATCCTTGAACGGAAGTGACAAAAGGACCGTACTCCTTTTTCAATCCATGAATAAGATAACGTTTTAGGTGTGGCTCACTAATATTCTCTTCTGGATCAATCTCTGAAATTTCAGCACAAATATTTTTAACTCGCAAAAGTAATCTGAGATTGGCATAGCTCCCTATTGTATCATTGCCAACTCATTCTCCAAAAGTTGCAACCTTGCTGTATTTTTCTTGGTAAATAGTTTTTCGAGCATGTCCCTAACTTCTTTTGGGGAGCTAACATCATGAACATGATCAATAATTTCCTTCGCGATTCAACATTCTCAGGAGTATCAACTGGGATTATTGAATCAGTTCCTATAATTAAATACCATAGATCCTGACCTAGAAGGTATGCTTCCATACACATTATCCAATACTTGCAGTTAGTTCCTACAAGTTTTTTCTAGTCCATATTGAATACTTCCTCCGTTTGAGGCTTCCAATGCTACAAGCAACAAAAAAATTTCCTTCACAATTTCAAACTTCTCCAACAGAGAAAACTGACAGACAAGATAACTGAAAAGAAACATATTCCTCCTTCAAACCTGGCTCTGATACCATATAACAAAAGATTAGAGGAAAAGAACTGTGAAGGAGGAACCAAAACTGCCCAAATATTTGGTTGAATAGAAAAATATGGCTGCAAAATTACAAGAGGAGACTAGAATGTATCTTTTCTCTATAAAAAATAGATTACCTAATACTAATATAACTCCTAACTTATAGTGTTTTATTTCACTAAACAAACTCCTAAATCTCAAGCCGCTTTCTAAGGTGAACGAACCTCATCTGAATAGTTATTTTGACCTGACAAATGCGGTAAAATAACTAAAAGTAAGCTTCACTAATTTGTTACACATCACCTTCTAATTACATGGCTACAACATCTACCTTTAGATCATCAGGAGTTTGATAGTACCAAAAATATTTTTCAGCCTTCACGAGGATCTCCTCCTTTAAATCGAGGAAATTCCATCTTATTGTGTGGCCTATGAGATGGATTCTTCAACCACCTACGCATATCCATGTCAACATCAACCTCCTCGACCCAAAAAGACTTTCTGGTGTCATGAGGTCCTCTACTATGTTCTGAACTCTTTCCTTTAGCAGATGTTCCAGGACTAGCATCAAGTTGAGTACCACTAGATTGAGCCTTTACGGCTGCATCTAATGTTTCCAAACGTGATGTTATAAACGTTAATTGCTGGACAATTTGATCATTAGAGGGATTACTAGGATGATTTGTGATTGGTTGTGGTGGTGGTTCATTAGAAGAATGTGTAGATACCACCATCTTGGATCCTGTTATTGTGATACCAAAATGATAGAAACTAAGATGAAACGAGATGAAAATGAAATTTTATTGGTAAAATAAAGTGCAAGAATCTTATAGACTACATTAACTAATAACTATTGCCATATGGAGTGGACAAATCTCCAGATACAAAGACAATAATAATATTTTTCTTCTCCAGAATTCTCCTAAAATACACATATTTATACTAAACATAAAGATAACTTCTAATAGATAGAGATAGAAATAGTTATTGTTGTAGATAATTGTTGTTGGTAATAACTTATGCTTATAACTACTATAAATAATGATGCTAATATATTTATCCAATTTAAAACAAAGAAACTAAGATAGATAAACTAAAATAGATTTTCTCCACATGTTGCTTGTCTAGATTTTCTTCCAGAGTAAGTCCTTAAAGGAGCACTCGTATCACATTGTCTTCACCTTTTCTGAATGCATGAGCCTCCAGTTTCTTTAATCATTCCTCAACTTGTGCTAGACATTCATCAAGTTTAGTACCAAAACTCAATCCACAAGAGGTCTTAGAACAAAACACACGAGCAACTATTAGTAACTTGAGAAGTTTATAAATTGTCAGAGACCATCAACTTTAAACAAAGAAGATCCTAAAGCAAAACAATAGAGATCATTTATAAACACGAGATCATTAGTAACTTAAGAGATTTATACTAGGAAAATAATCATAAGTACAAAGTTAACACCACCAACCTACCCCCAACTCCACCTGATTAAATACACTCTTTTAGTTTTGGATTACTCCATGACAAGCATTCCTAAAAATCAATATTTTCCCACTGAAAAATGTTTCTTAATTTCACAATTTTTTTATTGAATCGGTAAGAAAAGAAAAAATATTAATATTTTCATGCTGAAAAATTAGGAATTTTTTTTACTATTTTAGTGAAAATCTGTTCTATAACAAATTTCCCACTAATTGACGGTGGAAAAAACTTTTGTTTCTAGTAATGAAGTTCTAGTAAAACGATTGTGTGGATTCTAGTGTGTAGCTCTTATAAATCCTCAAGCTATTGACTAAGTCATAAGAAAGAACTAGAAAACTAAAAAATGGGAGAGTCGAACAACAAAATATAAACCAGCAGCTTGTGTTCTTCTGCTAGATAGTCAACTTCGCAATACAAAAATTCAATTCGGATCATTAACAACAAATAAATCAGTGGTGGAATATAATGCTATTTCTTCACACCATTTTTAATAGAGAGAAGGCTTCCAAGAAAGAAAATAAATGAGAAAGTATAACAACAAAAATAAAATTACCTCATTCTCCACAACTCGGACATTCTCTTTGTGTCCCACAACATAGTTTTGCTCCTTTGTAACCACTACCTCCTCTACAACATCCACCTTTGACACATTCTCATTGTCCTCTTCCGCTGCTTCCTTGTCACTATCCTCTGGCCCAGAAGTAGTTTCATAGGAAGTAGCTTCCATTGTCATCTCTTAGGTTCAAAAATCAATTTTAAAAAGGAATTTTAGAAACGGATAAAATGACAAGCTAAAAAAAGGATTTCAAAGGGAAAGTTTGCTTCCAACAAAATTCTGAAGCTCAAGATTTAATTTACAAACAAGTCCCTTTTAAGTCTACTTATCCCAAAAAAAAAAAAAAATATATATATATATATATATATATATATGCTTTGTTGTTGCCATGCACGACACCACATAGGAATTTGTAAACACAAATAAATCAAAAAGAACATGAAAAATGAGGGGATCATTTTTCTTAATTTCAAACTGCAAGTGAAAATGTGAAATACAAAACATAAACTTTCATTGTTCACCTGGACCATGGGCACTACTTGCAGTTTTGGTCATCGTCAGCATCTTAAAGGATATTATCTTCAGATAATCATGCTGCAATATTAGATAAATTTAAGTTAAAATGCATACAACATGTCTAGATGAATGGAAAAATGAATGCAAGTTTATACAAGAAGGAATAGCAACGTCAACTGAAGTGGACAACAAATTGAATCATTCAAATAAATAGATAACGAGTTTAGACTGCAGACCTGACTTGTAGCAGCATTATACGTTTTTTCCTCAAACCTCACTGAAAGTCTCATAAGCTCCTGTACATATGCCATTCTATACAACCATAATAACGAAGATCAACTTAAAGTCTTGATAAGAACATAATCTAGATAAACGCTTCTCAAATATATTAAAACTAATTGACATCACGCCCTGCTGTGAAAGACTAAAAAATTGTTTCTCTAAAGAATATTAAGTAATAGTTATAATCCAATTAGCTCGAGCAGCTACCTGTTATTTCAACAAATCTAAAACAAAATATGAGGCACATAGAGTTAAAAGTAGATTTTCCACTTGAACTTGCTTCTTGATTGATAACCTAAATTGGATATTAGGGCTTAAAGTACCCAAGGATGTAGCCTAGTGGACAATAAAGTGGGTTGAGAACTGTTGTCATGTTCAAATTCCAGCAGATACAAAAAACAGAAAGGTGATTTCTACTTAACTAGCAATTCTCACAAAACTGATAAAAACACAAAAGAATCCTTTATTCCAAATCCAAAATCTTTAACAAAAACACAAGAACAATCTGCAAAATTTTTGAAAAGTTTACATCTTGTTGACAATCCTTCCACGAGAACCCGGCAAAAGTTGAGTCCGCCAATCACCGGAATCCATAGCTCCGGCAGCACCTCTCGGAGTCTGAGCAGCCGTCAAATCCATCTTAATTTTTGACCTAATAAAATTCCTTTCTTCACAATCCAAAGAAATGGAATAAAACTATATATGTACCTTTGGAATTTTACATTCTATATATCTTTAGTTTATGACCCAAAAAATTTGAGAACTTTGTTAAACTTTATGGCAAATCAAAATACAAACAAATAAATTAAAACGGAAAGAGTAAAGCATTTTACTATTACCAATATAGCTTGGTTATAGCTTTTGGCATGATTATTAAGCAATTAGTCCTAAATCTAAAGAATAGGGTTGGTCTAATCATTCACCTCTCTTGAACTTTGAGGTATTTCTCCTTAAATAGAAAAAATATTTATTTCTTTCATAACCAAAAAATGGGAGGTGGTGGTAATGTGTCTGCTTCAACAACTAAAACGGAACAAAAGAAAAACCCTCTCTAAAGAGCGCCAATGTTGATGCCCCCTTTTATAGTACTTAGTGATATCAAGAAAGTCATCCCTCATCATTGCTTTCAGCGATCTCTTATTCTCTCATCCTACTATCTTGTGCATGGTCTCATATTGATCTTCATCTTCTATTACATCGCCACCACTTACTTCCATCGCCGTATTCTTACCTAGTATGGTTTGCTTACTATATTGGATCGTTCAAGGTTGTGTTTCCATAGGAATATGGGTCAATGCCCATGAATGTGGCCACCACGCATTTAGTCATTACCCTGGAGGATAAATGACACCATTGGTTTTATCCTCCACTCTGCACTTTTTACGCCAAAGCATACGCGAATAACCCATTAGGAAGATTATTCATACTTGTATTTACCCTCACCATTGGCTTACCTTTGTACAATGCCATAAATGTCGCAGGAAGACCTTATGATCGCTTTGCAAGTCACTATAGCCCTATTTATAATGATCGTGAAAGGCTACAAATTTACATTTCTAGTGTAGGTGTAATTGCAAATAGTTATGAATTGTATCGCTTTGCATGCACGCAGGGGCTAGCTTTGCTTGTATGCATCTATGGGGTAACCCTCCTAATTATTTTGGACTGGGTCGAGCCTTTGAGTGTTATTTTCAATCTTCTCTATACCGTCTCAAAATTTAGATATGAGATCCTCTTAATGTTTCGAGTCTTTTGATATATATTATCATTCGAAATAATTAACGTTTTCCGCACGTCAATTTTTCAAATTGAGCTTTGAAAATGGAAGAAGAAGAGTTTAAACCTTTTCTTGTATTTAGTTAGATCTATGTCAGAATCGGTGTCTTTGATCAGCTCATTGTAGGAACCCAACTCATTTTTAAAATTTGTTCCACCTTGTGCAGCAAGTCTACATGTATTTTCTGGAAAGTGGATAAGCTGCGGAGATGAACAAAGAGCCTACAAGATCAACTATGATGGTAGATTGCTTATGTTTTTTGTTTATTATGTTTAGGCATGTGAGCCTATTCTGTTTTCATGCATCAGAAAAAAAATTTAGACGAAGTATTTGTTGTACATGCTTTTGGTTAAACTTCTATGAAGATCGCTATGTAATAGTAAGGCATAATACATAAACATGATTTTTAACTTGGATTCAGCTGACAACTATAACCTTTATGTTTGGGTATGCACGAGTAGATACTTGAGCTTGTATAAAATTGAACAAATAGACACATTTGTCGTATGTGGCATCCTACATGGCAATTTTGTGTCCTATGTGTACTATGTCATGAAGGACACATGTATCTACTTGTTCAGTTTTATACAAGTGTCTACTTATGCACATCCAAAGTTGGAGGGCATACATGTCAGCTAAAGTCAAGTTAAATGACATATTTACGTATTATGCCTAATGAAATTTGGAGCTATCAAAGTTTTCCTCTATGTAAGGTGTTTTGCTTTTATCACTAAATATGGGTCTAACTTGTATTTTACCTAATTCATATTTTAGTCATTGTCGTCACCACTCCAATAATACTGCTTCCCTTGAGAATGACGAATACTATGTGCCCAAGACAAAATCCGAACTAAAATGGTTCACCAAAACATAGGCGAATAATCCATTAGGAAGACTATTCATACTTGTATTTACCCTCACAGTTGGCTTACCTTTGTACTATGCCATAAATGTCGCAGGAAGACCTTATAATCGCTTTTCAAGTCACTATAATACATATAGCCCTTTTTATAATGATCGTGAAAGGCAACAAATTTACATTTCTGAATCGCAACTAGTTATGCATTGTATGGCGTTGCATGCACGTAGGGGCTAGTTTGGCTTCTATGCATCTATGGGGTACCCCACCTAATTATTTTGGACTGGATCGACCCTTCGAGTATTATTATGGACTAAATTTCATAAAATAATTTCCCAAACTAGCGATATATGTACCTGCAGCAAAAATTATTTTCAATAAAAAATTATATGTATATATTATGTATCAATATATTTGTATGAATAGTGCATGCTCGTGTATACATTAGGTAAACTGAAGATTCATATACATCTATATATTTCGTTGATACAATAATAAAGTATACATTAAATATATAGTGCAGATTGAATTTTTTCCCAATCCCAACTGACTCAAATCTTATTTTCTATACAATCTATGTAAAAAATTAGATATGAGATCCTCTCAATTTTTCAAGTCTTTTGATATATTATCACTCGAAATGATTAACATTTGCGACACATCAATTTTTAAAATCGAGCGTTGAAAATGGAAGAAGAAGAGCTTAAACATTTTCTTGTATTTAGTTAGCTAGATCTATGTCGGAATCGGTGTTTGTCAGCTCATTGTAGGAACCCAACTCGTTTTTCAAATTTGCCCCACATTGTGCAGTAGAGGTGTACATGATCGGGTTGGTTCGGATTTTTCAAATATCAAACCAAATCATTTGTGTAAAAATTTTAAATTTATAAACCAAACCAAACTAATAAAATTCGGGTTTTTTAACCTCGGGTTGGTTCGGATTTTTCAAATACCAAACCAAACCATTGTGTCGAATTTTTAAATTTATAAATCAAACCAAACTAATAAACCTTGGGTTTCTTTCAGATATTTGGATTTTTTGGTAAAGTTTGCATACAAACATATAATTAACTTGTGCTCCAAATATTTCTTTAGTCCAGCCAAAATACAATTATCCAAGGTGTTTCTTAAGAAAATAACAAAATATGAGATGAGTACTGATGACACTAAAATATTCAATAAAAAATAATAATGAAATCATCATATAAAATAAATATTGCAAAGTCATAATGAAAATGATCATAATTTAAAAGTACTAAATCATGCTAAAATAATTTTAATAAGTATTAGTTACATTACTAAATATTTAA
>JAJOOF010027515.1:0-16077 GCA_029582545.1 Solanum lignicaule
ATATATGATCTATTTTAGTCCAAACTTTTTTTCAAAATTCATCTAAAAAATTGTGTTGATATGTCAAATAGATAATCTTTTTATTTGATATGTTATAGAGTAGTAATAAGGAAAATATAATTTTATTAAGGTCAAAGTCATCTGCGGCCCCTTAAATTTGTCCGCATTATTCATTTAGACACCTCAACTAGACCTAGTACCTATTGAACACCTCTACCACCCCAAATTTGAACAGTGTAAGCATTTTTTTTTCACTTTTCATAAATTGTGTGACACGTGTTATTAAGCTTTCCACGTGTATCCGAGGTGTATAAAATGACCATTTAACAACTACCACGTGTATTCGATGTGTATTTGTTAATGGGTTAAATGGGCAAAATCCCTAAATCGTTAACTTTGACAGAACTTCTCTCTCTCTCTCTCTCTTCGCGATTTCTTCCAAATTGAAGCTCTCCCTCTTCGCGATTTCTTCCAATTTGAAGTTGAATTCGTCTTGTTCGTGTTATGATCTCGAAGATTTCCTTGTGTAAGTTAGGATTGTTAATGTTTTTTTACATGCTTTGTGAAATGAATTCAAAAAGCTAGGGTTTTGTAAAAATCTAGGATTTGTGATTTTTGTGAATATTTTGTCCTTTTATTACTATTACCCAACAAATATGCTTTAAAGCTTTGATTTTTAGTTGTTGTATGGGTTATATGAGTATATTTCGTTATCTTAAGCTAGGGTTTATTTGATATTTTGTAGGGCTACCTAACAATTGACCATGGAGGAGATTATATTTACAAAAATTTACCATGGTGGAATCTTATCCGAGATATCTGTCCCTACTTATGTTGGAAGTTGTGTGCCTGCACTCAAGTATATTATTAAGGACTACTTTTCCATTTTGGAACTATTGTATTATACTAAAGAATTGGGGTATGAAACTGTTGGAGGCTTTTATGTAAAGGATTTATTCAATAAACAATGGGTCCTAATTGCAACTGACCAATATCTACACCTAATTAAAGACTTAAAACATGAGGACACTTTTGCAGTATTTGTCTGTCATGTATTAGATGAACCCCTTACTTGACACTGAGGGACCTACATGCTATCTAACTAATGATAGTATTGATGTTGGTAAGGTTGTTGACCTAAGTGGAGAAGGTGAGGCTGTTAACCTTAGTGGTGAGAGTGTTGATGTTAACCTTGGTGAAGAGGGTGAGGTTGTTAACTTAGGTGGAGAGGATGAGGATGTTAACCTAGGTGGAGAAGGTGAGGTTGTTAACCTTGGTGGTGAAAGTGTTGATGTTAACCTTGGTGAAGAGGGTGAGGTTGTTAACTTAGGTGGAGAGGATGCGAATGTTAACCTAAGTGGAGAGGGTGAGCATGTTAACCTAGGTGGAAAGGGTGTGGATGATGATAACCTACGTGGAGAGGGTGTGGATGATAACCTAGGTGGAGAAGGTGAATTTGATTTCTTGAGTAGTGATTCAGATCTAGGGGATATACCTTCAGAAAATGGTTCAAATATTGATGAAAAGTTGAGAGCTTTTAGACAAGAAAGAAGAAACAAAAAACAGAGAAAAAAGGCTACTGAATATAAAGAAATACCAGTTGGAGAGGCTGGTGGTATGATAGAGGCTTTGAGGATATTGGGAAAAATAAAATTGATAAATATGCAGGAAAATTGGGTGGAGATGAGGATTATCTTAATAGCTCTGACTGTTGAAGTGATGATAGTGATGAACAACTACATGTAGATATACCTGCTAGAAGGAGAAGCAAAAAAGTTAGATATGATGAAGATTGTGAAGTGTCAATATTTGAGCTTGAAATGGTCTTTGAGGGTGCAAATCAGTTCAGGAAAGCAGTGGCAGATTATGTTGTAGAGTACATGAACTAGATAAAGTTAAGACCTAATAAAAAATATAAAGTCTAGGTAAAGTGCATAAATTATAATTGTAAGTGGTTGTTATATGCTTCCATTGACAGGGACTCGGGTGATTTCATTGTGAAGAACTATCATCATGTTTACAAGTGTATTCCATTAAACAGGAACAAGTTGTGTAATTCAAAGTTAATTGCTAGAAAGTTTAAGGAAAAGATTGTATCTCAACCATATATAAGGATTTGAGAAATTCAAGATTTGGTTAGAAAGAAGTTGGGTCTTTATGTTGGTAAGACTGTCTGTTACAGGGCTAAACAGAGGATTATGAAGGAAGACATGGGTGATTGGAAATTGGAATTTGCCAGATTATGTGACTATGCAGATATGATCAAACAAACCAATCCTGGAAACTCTTGTTGGGTAAAAATTGATAAGAAAATTGAATTAGGAAAGAACCTTTTTGTTTACTTTTATGTATGTTTTCATGCATTTAAGCAAGGATGGTTAGAGGCGTGTAGGAATATAATTGGATTTGATGGTTGTTTTCTCAATGGAGCTTGTAAAGATGAGCAATTAGTTGTTGTTGGAAAGAATGGAAACAATCAAATGTATGTCATTGCCTGGGCAGTTGTGGATACAGAAAAAAAACATAATTGGAGTTGGTTCATAAGGTATTTAATTGTTGATCTAAACTTGGGAACTGGTGAAGGCTTGACTTTAATGTCAGCTATGCAAAGGTATTGATTACACAATTTCTTATATTTTAGTTTTAATTTGATCTTTACTACTTCAATTTCTTATTCTGTACATATTTTTTGTTAGGGACTTGTTCCTGTCTTATTAGAGTTGTTACTAAATGCTGAGAAAAGGATGTGTGTTGGACATATATGTAGCAACTGGCATGTGAGATGGAAAGGAGAAGAAAGAATGAAACAATTTTGGAGATGCTCAAAGTCCTCCTTTGAAGTCAAGTTTAGAGAAGTTCATGCAATGTCTAAGCTAGGTAAGAAAGAAATAACAGAGGGCTTGTTGCATTAGGATCCCAAGAATTGGTCTAGGGCTTTTTTCCAAACTCATTTCAAGTGTGATGTTGTAGAAAATAACATGTGTGAGACTTTCAATTCCTGAATCTTAGCTGCTAGACATAAATCAATTATTACCATGTGAGAGGATACTAGGCATTAAATGATGAACAGACATATAAACATGATCAAATTTGCTGAAAAACATGAATATCAGACATTGCACTTATGGCAAGGACAATACTAGAAAGAAACAAAGAGTATTCTAATAAATGTAAAGTTCAATGGAATGGGGTGAATGGTTTTGAAATTAGTGAGGGGGAATATTCATTTGTTGTTAACTTGGAGAAGAAGCATTGTGACTGTAGGTTGTGGATGTTGAGAGGTATTCCTTGCCGTCATGCTATTTGTGCTTATTATTACTTGAATCAAGAACCTGATCAACATGTAGAGCACTATTATAAGAAAGAAACATTTCTCAAGGCTTACAACCATTTCATCCAACCTATTCCCAATATGATGATGTGGCCTGAAACTACAAATTCATCAATAGAGCCTCCAAAATAAAATAAAAATGCCAGGCAAACCTGGCAAGAAGAGAAGAAAGAGTAAGGATAAGCAAAAAAATATGGGAAACTTTCAAGAAAAGGAGTAACGATGACATGTTCCATATGCAAGAAAACTGATCATAACAAAGTTGTGTGTGCAAAAGTAAGTAATAATTCATATTCACATTTGTAAATTGCTTAAAGTTTATATATATTATAATCATATTATTATATTTTGTGGTGACATAGTATGAGAGGGGGAGCACTTCTCAACCTGATAGTCGGAGAAATTTAAGTCAACAAAGTTATTTTCAAACAGGAGTAAGATTTGATTTACATATTCATTTGCATTTAATTTTTATTGTACAAGTTATTCATATCTCCTTATTTTTGTTCAACAGGTTAGAACACAATCAAGTCAACAAAGTTTTGTTACCACTGTTGTGCCAAGAACTACTCAAACAGGAGTAAGATTAAATTTAAAAATTCATTTGCATTTACTGATTGTTCTACAAGTTATCCATATATCCTTATTTATGTTATATAGTCTACAATGGGAGGTCCATCAGACTCTACTTTCAGAACCACATATGCAACTACACAATCAAGTCAACCAAGCTCTATTTGTGTTGACACAGCATCTGTGCCAAGACCTCCTCAAAAAAGGGTTCAAGTTGGGACTGAGAGGATTGGGAAGAAAAAAAGCTAATGCAAGAGGGACCACATTTGTTACTGAAAGAGATAATTCTTCTAGTCAACTGCTACCTTTATCAGGTCACAAGAGACCATACAGTTCTGCCTTATTTGTTGCTGCTACTGGAGGAAACAGAAGGCTTGCAACTGATTTTGGTGTTTACTTTGATCCTACAACTGGAGCCCAAATATTTAATGTATGTTCACTTAATATGTTTACTCTGTTTTGGTGTATATTCTGATAGCCATATTATGATCTTACCTTATCTTATACTTTCTTTCTTCTATTACAGCCTGGTACATCAAGTGAGAAGATTCCACATGGACCAACAAAATTGAAGAGTGCTTCACCAATCAATATAGATATTGACTTTAAACCCCGTGGCCTAAAATGGAAGGGAAAAGATGCAGTCAGCACTTCACAGTTGCAACAAATGAAAGCAAACAGGAAAAACAAAGGGTCTTGTGGAACCTCCAAGAAGTAGTTCATTTGGAAAGTTGTTATGATTTTGGCCTATGTTAAAAGGGTCTTCAACAATCTACTCTTTAGTTTATTTTGAACACTCGTGTAATGTATTTTTGAACCATGCCTTTGTGTTAGCAAGACTATGTATAAAGGAGAAAGGGAGATGACTCTAGTTGTTGAGTACCCTGAGGAAGGTACCGGATCGACTTCTAGTTTGAACCATGCAAGGCAATGGTTTTTGAACAACAACTAGACTACCTCTCAATGCATTTGTGTTATGTATTTTTCACCATGACTTTGTGTTATGTATTTTTCAGTCATGCATTTGTGTTATTAGCTCAGTTTTTGAACAACAACTAGACTACCTCTCAATCCCAGAACTAATTTCAGAACACAGGGCAAGTTACAAAAGAGAGGCAAGTTACAAAAGAGACACTGATCAATTCACATTCAAACTTCCAATTTGATACAAAATATGAACTTAACAGACTAATTAAGTACGACACTAATTGATCTAGAATAGCCTCCTAACTACTGCAAAACTAAACAATTAAGTACTACAATCTTGAACTACTATGAACTACACAATATTAAAGAACCATTTTATAGTTAGCAGACAAAGAAAACAATCACAAGTCGATTAAATTTGACATTTTCCCAACCCCTTTGGAGTTTAACTTCCTTGAGCTTCTTGTTCAATACCATCATCTTCTCTTCATTTTCATTCAATTGAAATTTCAAAGAATCCCTTTCTTCTTCAAGCTCTTTCACTTTTCTCTTTAGTCGATCAATCGGATTTTCACCATCTATGAATCTATTCATTAAGGACGACACAAATCTAAATAATTCATTAGTAATTTCAGGCGACGGATCAATCCATCTAAAATAGCTACATCCACCATTTTCCTACAAACCACATAACAGTAATAAATATACAAAAATGTTGATTTTTCAAATAATACAATAGCAGTAGTTTTTTGTTCGAATAGTTACAAACATTTGATGCTTTGCATTCAAAAAATTGACGACATGGGTTCAATGGAGTCCTCGAAGTTTTCAGTTGACAATAGTCACCACACTTACATATATCGGCTTCCTCGATATTCACTGAATTTTGCGACAATTGATTTAGAAGAGAGAAACGTTGGAGATTTAGAGAAAGAAGAGAGAATTGGGGATTTAGGGTTGATTTGGGGGAAGAAGAATTGGGGATTTTAACGTTACAATATTAACGTTAAAATTGTAACGTTGGAGGTGTTAAATGCAGGCAAAAAAATGGGAGAAAAAAGGATTCACGCGCCCCATTTACATGACTCACAAACGATTTGCCATGTAGGCAAAAAATGCTTATACGGTCCAAACCTGAGGTGGTAGAGGTGTTCAATAGGTACTAGGTCTAATTGAGGTGTCTAAATGAATAATGCAGACAACTTTAAGAGACCGCAGATGACTTTGACCTTTTATTAAATAGTAAAGAAACTATTTTTTAAAAACAACCAAAATCAAAATTTAATAAGATTTGACAGGTTGAATTATGAGACTTTTTAATCCATTTCAGTTTCAGTCCGAATAACATTGACCCACCTATTTATTAACTCACGTCATTCTAAATCCCGATACCATACTTACTGGAGCAACATAGTAAGTTACTTCTGTAATACAATTCGAACGATTTTCACTAGCAATACATTTGCATTGTGACATATCCCTCTTTAACTTTATATCCATATTTTAAGCTGATGAAAATGAAATGAATGCATCATTTTCTTGAAATCGAACTGACAAGGTTACAGCATTTAGCACAGAGAAGATTTCCATTTTTCAAGTTGTCACTGATAGGTACAGAAAGTGAGAAAATTGAACTGTAACAAGTTATGTGACACTTGTTCATAATTTTTAGCTGCAACTCCTTCCAGAAAGTTGCAATGTAACAAAAAAAATATAATATTGAAAGATTAGCTGTCTTTTCCATTCAGCTGAATATGCATTTTATGTCAAAATCTCACACAAACAACTTCTTTAGGCAGTCGCTCTATGATTGCCACCTTCCTAAAATTTGCTAAAATGCTTGACTATTGAAGAATACATACAACATAAGCACCTACTTATCAGTTATCAAGACACCCTGTGACTTCCTAGTTCCTAAATCAGCTAATACAAAAGGTCGAGCTGAGCACCCTCTGGAAGAGATTAGGATACTCCTTAAATACAACTATTACTCATTACCAACAGCAATACCTGCGGTTGGGAGAGACCAAGACTGCCCTCTACATGAAAATGCACTTGCAATACAGACGAGCCTCCATAGTAAGGCTGAGGTATTCTGATAACCTCATTCCAAGGCCAGAAAAGAACCACAAAACTGATTCCCATTAGGCACTGTAAGGACCCTGTTTGCATCAGCTTGCCAGATACTTGAAAGAATAGAACCGGGAGCTTTGTCTAGAGGGGAGAACAAGACTCCCTAGAGTTCAGGATGCAACTCAAATAGTATGCCAGCAATCTACAAGTGAAGCACCAAGCTGCACATCAAATCGGATAAGAGATTATCTTCAGTGGGAGTATCAAAGGAAATAGGATCAAAAACAAAGGGTAGGAAATGATGAGAAGTACCACCCCTGAGAAGCCCATACCTCACACATCAAATTAACTGACAACTGATGAGTCCCTGGATTTTTCAGTGCCTGCTTCTTTATCAGAATTGTCAATATCACCTGTCTGAGACTGGTTGGGAGGTGCCTGACTTGAAACTTGAGCATCCGATTCAATTCCAAGAACCGTTAAGACAGACCTAAAACAATACAAATGTATATATCATCAATAGAGATGAGTACTAATCCTCTTGACATATACATGTGAGACTGACCTTGGAAGTGAAGATTTTATGTGTGCTTGGCTTGCATGTGCAACTAAAGGAGCTCTGAGAGCAGGCGTTCTACCCAATGCATTTTCAAGCTGAGCTGGAGGTAGCTGAAACACACATCAAGGTCATGAAGGTAAAAAAGTTAAGTTTTGACTTCTTTGTGGTTCTACCAGCCTAGAAAGCAAAACAAACAATTTTTTTTGACAAAGGTAACAGTTTTGTGTATAAATCTTCAGCACTAAAGGCTGGGATCCCAAACTTACATCATGGAGCTACATACTGTTGAGTATACTCAACAAATCTAAACTAGATCCTACTTCATATAACAAAGAACCTAGAATATCTATAATAGTTATAGGATCATCTACATACTCAGAATTGCACCAATAGCAAAAAGTGATGACTCAATTCAAAGCAAAACAAACAACTTTCAACAAATTGGTGCTGAAAACCAAATCTACCATGAGCCCATCCACCACCCACTCTACAAACACCTGACAAGTCAGAGCAACGTTTGCCCATGTTTTCTTCAACCAACAGAAACGATGAGGAACGACCCATTTCATATGGAATTACAAAGACAAATCAGCAACATGATTACTAGCTTGCCTCAATTTTCATATTAAAAATTTACAATTTTTTTAGTGCTGGAGCATTTAAGAAAACAATACTTATGAAGAGTACTGAGGTTAGAAAGGTTGAAAGTGTAAATAACTGAAAAGGCACCAAGTTGCATTTTATAACATAATACATCTGCTAAAAGTTTGTGCTAGAACAGAATCTCGGTAGTTGCATCCTTCATATATTTATTGTTAAAACTTAAAACTGTCTCAAAACTACCTGATCAATTAGTGGCTAGCCTGCAATCTGCATACATGTCTAGAATAGTGTCAGTTCTAACATACAGCATCAATTTATACCTTAATTTTTGAGGGCTCGGTATTTTCTAACTCAATTTCACTTGAAACTGTCTCATTGAGCATGATGATAAAAGAGTACGTTTAAATTACGTACCCATATCCGTTATGCTAGGATAAACAAACAAATGCACTAGTGGATATCCTTCTTCTTTTTTGATGACAAGGGAAACCCGCAGCCGCTACCCTTTGGGTGCGACACTAGTGGATATCCTTAAAGTCTGTTTATTGTGGAACAACATGTTTTTTTGTATATAGCAGGTAGGTACGAGCCTTTGAATAATTAAACCTGGTGAATGTCATTATATTATGATTTATAATTATTTTCAGAAGCATGCAGCACTGACAGATGAAGCAGAGCATAATTTCCAAGTTTCTAATCATTCCAACACTTGTAACGTAAATTGGATGATGGTAGGATAGCTGAAGGATAAACATAGTTAGCTTCTTACATCTAAGGCATACCTGAAGAAGCACTCCAAAAGATTGTGGCCGGGTCAAAAGGGCACACTTCACAAATCCTACCCACAGCTTTGGATATTTCCATATCTGGACGACAAACATGTCAGAGTTGAGTATGCATTGATATAGCTCGCAAAGTACAGGCAATACATACCTGCTTGCTAACAAGACGAGAGAGGATCTCCATAATGAAATCCACCTGAGACAACATTAATAAGGGAACTCAGACACATACAAGTAATGAAACATAAAGAAGAAAGAGAAAAAAAGGCTCTAGTATTATCAGGAAGGAGGCCGCATTTGTTCAATTTCCCTGTTCAACTTATGCGCAAAAGACTTTATGATGCTCTAGTGTTAGCAGGAAGAAATATTACTAGCCTGAAAGATGTAAAAGCAAGATGAGCAAAATGGTACATAAGGAGACACGGGGTTAGGAATTACTAGACCAAAGAAACATTTAATCTACCTCGCTAAAGCACAGATACAGAAATAAATAAGACTCTTCTGAAGAATATAGATTGACTCTTCAACTGTGCTAAGGTTTGACTGTGGAATCTTTCCTCCTAGCAATGTAGCATAAGCACAGATACGAGGATTGTTCTGGTTTAGGGGCTATAACGAGGTTCAAAAGCTGGTTTAATCACTTAATGCAGCTAATCATCATTCGACGCATTATGCATGCACTTATCACTGTAGTGAAGTATACGATGAGTGAAACATCTATCTTACCAGAGATGGAAAAGCACCAATAGCTTGTAATACTGTCCGCATGAACAACAAAGGAAGAGGAATCTGTTCAACCTGTCCCCAGAAAAATTAAATATTTCTTCTTTCAGGTTAATATGGATTTCAGATTTAAAGAAGGGTTGAAGCTGGAAATGAATTAGTAATGAGTATAGAAGGAGCTATACCAATTGGTTCAAGACCTTTGCAAGAACTTGCTGCGTGAATATCTCTCTCTGCTCAAAACAAGCATTGCATGCATCTGTGACCTGCAAAAGTCAATATTACCTCCAAGTGGCAAAAGTTTAACAAAATTTGGGAGAGTACGGAATCAAAGATGGTAAAGAAAATCTACCTTCTTTAATGGAATGCCTTCTCTTTCAGGATCAATCCTATGGATAGCAATTAATGCTTCAGTAGGAGTTAGCACTGGACCTGAGTGAGTTGATCCCTGTGTAACAAACATTTTCAAACCCAGGACAAAGGATCAAATGAATTTGCTTCGGAACTTTAGTTTTTGTTTCTAACTCTTTTACAAAGAATAGAGATTCATATTTTTAACAGAGAAGAATAATGCAGATAAATCGCCTCCTTTCCTTCAAAGGAAAAAACTGACAGACTAAAAGATGGAAAGTAAAGAGACCACAAATAACACCCTTGAAAGAGATATTGTTCATAGAAGCATGTAAAATACCTGTAGAATACGAAGGAGAGCGCCTTGGAATTTATCCAATGGAGCATTCACAACATGTGGAAAAAGAAGTAAAACCTGAGGAAGAAGGGATGCAGGAAACTTAGCTCAAAGAAAGATGAAAGTAAAACAAAAACATAGAAACACGTGAATGACATACAACAACATACACGTGTAATCCCACAAGCAGGGTCTGGGGAGGGTAGTGTGTACACAACCCTGCCCCTACCTATGAAGGTAGAGAGATGGTTTCCGATAGCCCTCGGCTCAAGTAAGGCATAACAACAAGAAGTAGTGAATGACATAGAGCCAAGAAAATAAAGCCAAAACAAAGGAAAAACACAAAGAAGCTTCAGCAAAGAAGAACATTCTAAGTTCTAACACTCCCACAGTTTTTTCAAGGAGCTTCTTTTGCGCTTCAACAAACAGAGAACATCCCTATTGAAATAACTACTCTTGTGCAGAGACCACTTTGATTAAGGATGGAGGGGTACTTACCACCCCATCACAACCTTTTACTTACCACCCCATCACAGCCTTTGGTGGTCCCTGTGCACAAACCACTTGGGGTGCTTACCACCCCATCACAACTTTTGGTGGTCCCTGTGCACAAACCACTTGAATTATCTTACTTATTACAGTCATTACTTCCCAGTCTGTGCATGTATAATCACCTCCTTGAGCAAAAACTAAGTTAAAGGGAGAAGTGACATAGCAGTGAATGCACAGAGGATGTAAGTAACAAGAGAAGAAAATTATACAAAATAGGCAATAGAGAAGAAAAGATGAGTACCTCATCTTTTGACAGGAAAGGAAGTATCATAATAAGGAGCTCAACATCCTGTGAAGCACGAAAGCAAATCAAAATAATTAACCATATCATAACCTAAGCTTTTGGACAGAAATAGAAATCTTCTAAGGTACATGAGAAATGCTGCTGTTAATATTAGTCCCTCCAACCAAACGGCCCTTAAGATACACAGTAAACTGCTAATACTAAACTTGGAAATTTTACTAGAACAGATTTATCAAGAAGCAGCATTGACACCACTCAACATACCATCCTACAACTTTTATTTAATATTAAAGGAACATGAACGTGGAAGAGGGCCACAAGGAGCACATGTTCACCCTTGAACGCAAGGTGATGGGCATGTTGACCCAACTCCATGCTTTTAAGAAAGCTTGGAGGAGATCAAGTTCACGGGTTTATTGTAGATACCTCATTTAGCAGTCCAACAATAGAAGTCATTATCAATAACAAAATGATCATATTTGATACCTTTACTTTAGTCTCATATAGCTTCCTGATGGTAGTTATCAACTGTAAGGAAGGAACTATCCCCTCAGTCAATGTTTGCAAAACCTTGAGTCATGAACAAAAATAAGTATGTTAAGAGAGTGTATTTTTGTTTCCAAGCTAGCATTAACTGAACAATAAAGTGCATCAAGACCTGTATCAATAGTTTTTCACTTCCACTATGTGGATCTGATATTATCTCAAGTAACTCAGATGAAGAACCAATTGTCCGAACTAGCATATGGATTTGTTGATGTATTGCCTGCATAACACTTACCAGCTCTCAGTATGTTAAAAATAAAATTAAGGTGAAACAGTATAAGGAATGACGAATGAAGCTGTGAACACAATCCTAGCAGAAAGTCTAGGTTTTAAAGCAAACCTGCTGTACAGCCTCGGATGCACCACTATATACAACAAATATTTGGCCAAAGAGTGAGTGCTTCTGCTCAGCAACATAGACACGTATTTATTAGGTTACAGATGAATGAACAAAGTCTAATTAAACAAGGAATTAGTGTTCAATGACAAGCAAGAATAGTCAAACTAAGTGGAAGAAACCTTAGTACACAGTGCAAAATAGAGCGATATGCGTCGCTGACCCTCAGCAATAGAAAATGGTGATTTGCTTCCAGAAGTGGATGACTGAAGAGGGTTAGAGATAGAAAATGATGGTCCTTCTTCCGAGGGCTTTTCAGAACCAGAATCCTGAAAAAGAAAAAAGAGCATTAGGTAGCTGTATGAAAGAGAGCTAGAAAAAACAATTATTTTGACACCGCAAGTTATGAACTCGAGAAGACATGCTCGACAGGCATACATGAGTATCTTTTCTATCTCTTTATTTCTATTCTCACTTTTTGGCTTTCTTCCTAGTTATTTCCCTCAAATTCCCAAGGTTGGGGGTTAACATATTCAGATAAGTTTCCTAGCTCATTTCTTTTCTTATACAAACAAAAAAAAATATAGCAGCAATCAATTAACAATGAGTACAGAAGCAACCAACCGAATTCCCGTTTATTATCTAACCCCACCCAAAAAAAAAAACAAAGTAATACACACACTTAGACAGTAAGTCTAATGTGCATTTATCATAGTCACTTGGTATGGCTTACTATATTAAATTTTTGACTGGAAACAAAAAATTACTGCACCAAATCACCTCCAGCAATTGTAAGGGAATTTGCCGATTCTCCAATAAGTAGAATCTAAACAATTTAGCTTTTGCCTCCTTGTTTGTGCACACATCTGCGGATATGTTTCATCCCCTCTTTTTTTTTGGTTTTGGATAGAGTAGTCAGCCTTTTAAGCACAAAGGCAGTTAATCTTTTGCAAAATAAATCAGTTTAGCAGAATCCTTGAACAGCATCTTTAAAGCAGAGACTAAAGCATGTGTAGGGTGTAGCAATACAAATATAATGAGAGAATTGCTTTCAGGCAATAATATGTTGACATATTTTCTGAGAATATTCTGAAAGTCAGAAAGGTGCACTAACACCTATGTTGCTCGGACTCTTCAAAACTGTCAACAAGTGCGTGTCGGATTCACCAAAAGTAAGGTAATTTTGAAGTATCCGACACGGGTGCGGCATCAAAAGTGAAGATTCCGCGCAACTAAGATTAACACTATAAGCTCAGATGATGATTATTAACATACAAGAAGTGACTGTTGTGCCCCCACCAAAACCCACCACCAAGTGACCAAGATGCGCAAAAGCAACAGACACCAAAAGAAACAGAAATCAAAACTAAAGTTGACAAGACTCAGTTTTCATAATGAGAATTAGCACCTTCTGCAATGCAGGATCAGATCCATCACCATTTGAGTCTGCTTTATGATCAACAGTTGAAACTGACATCAACATTTCATTGGCAAAGAGTTCTATTTGTTGAGAGATGGATGTCAGAGGATAAAGCTTGTTAGCAACCTGCAAAAGCAACATCAAATATCTGTTGAAAGAACTGCAACAATCATAAACTAATCTGATTCACTAGACAGCCAAGTTATGTATGAGATACCAGCCGTATTGCCTTCATGCGCACCTCTTCCAAGTGATGAACAGCACTCTTTGCAATCAAAAGAAGATAGAGGTCAGAATATGGTGATGTGAATTAGAATTCTATCTGTAGAAGATTTCACATTTACCAACAGAACACAGAAAGGATTTCATCTGACCCCATCACCTTAAATGAAATGGATTTCTCAATCGAGAAGATGATGACACACAGAATCCTCCATTGAAATTCATATGAAGGGACCACAAAGGCAGTAACCATGATGCTGCAAAGAATTGTTGCACTCACAGCAGTCATAACTCATTGCTAAAAACACACTAACTTTTCTTTTTCTTTTTTCTTTTTTCTTTTTTTGAAATTGGTAACTTGTTATATTCATCAGCACCCAAAAGAGGCCTGGTATATCATATCAACAAATACAACCCCTGACAAAACTTACAAAGAAGCAAAAAAGTCTAGTAATGATTCTGCATCATCTACTAACAGTTCTTTACACAAAATGAAAAAGAGAAATGACCTCCTCCATGATCATCAATCAAATTTGTGCAATTACCTACACACAAAAAAGGAATCCTTCCTCTAAATAAACAAGATATTTCCATCATCCTCCATCTGAAATGATCTCCTATTTACTTTTCTTTTTTTTTGGATAAATGTGGTGTCTGGGCCAGCTTGCGCGCACCTCGCACCTGCTGTTGCAGTGAAGAAATCACCTAGTGTTTTGTCTCTGCCGGGAATTGAAGCAATCTCCTATTTTCTTCTGAAGCAATCTCCTATTCTTTCCTTTTTTGGAAACTGAAGCAAAATAAAGTGATCTCATATCTTTTCATTCCATAATATCCAGTAAACACACAACAGTAATGTTCCTTTGCCTTCATGTTGTGGTCTATCTTCTGTAATCTATAATATGTGCCTTGTGATTGATGACCCCTATTGTCCTAATGTCCTTATTAGCATCAATGAGATTTTGATTGACAAGTACACAAGGTTCTACAACATCGGAGCCAATCTTCCAGACATCAGCTAATGGACATCATCTCTTGCTCCATGCTAAGCAACACCAACTTAAAAAAAAACATTCTAAAGGTGGGACAGCTCATATAGAGATTATAGACTTAACTACTCATTTCGTTCTATGAACATAAATTACGCACAGCTTTGATTACCTTGTTTGATCATATATATCAGAACAAGATACAGTATCTCTACTTGTTTGGCATTCTTTTCATTCCTTAAACATTGAATAGCATGGTTAGTCATACTACTTCAACCTCTTCAGAAAACTTCCAAATCTTATGAAGTATCATCTGGACCACAAGCTCTTAATCATCATAATCTTCAGAGAATCTTCTACTTCAGCAGACCTTATTCCTTTTTATTTTAACATAAATGGCAGCTGTCTGACCAGACCAACTTGCGTGTACCTCGAATATTTCACCAGATACCTGCTACCTCCCTCCAACTTCAGTATACGGTACACACCAAGGCTTAAACAGATCGAAGAAATGGCCTAGTGGTTTTTGTCTTTGCTGCGATTTGAACTCATGTCTCAATGATTTTCTTTCATTTCATTGACCACTAGGCCACACCTTGGGTCCTTAATCGGCCAGTCCTTAGTGGACCTTATTCTAGAGTAGCTAAGGTACCTATCCTTTTTGACAAAGGTAACAGTTTTGTGTATTAATCTTCAACACTAAAGGCTGGGATCCCAAATTTACATCATGGAGCTACATACAGTTGCGAGTACTCAAAACAAAACAAAACTAGAACCTACTTCAACTTACAAAGAACCTAGGATATCTATAACAACTATAGGATCATCTACATACTCCAAACTGCACCAATAGCAAAAAGTGATTATGCAATTCGTTTTGATCCTGTGTAAGGGACTACTAATACTCTCAAAGCATCTCATATTTCTTTCCTTCCATATGGTCCACCAAATCACTGCTGGGACAATTCTCCATCTGCTTTGGTCTGTACTGCCACTGCCTTCAGTGTTCCAGCTTTCTATAGCCTGACTTGCCCTTTGTGGCATGGTCCAGCTTATGCCCCTGAAGCTGGTAAATAAGTGCCACAATTGTCTGACCACCTTGCAATGAAGAAACAGATGGTTGATTGTCTCTGCCTGTAGCTCACAAAAAAACATCTAGGACACATATGTATTCCCCTCTTCATTAGATTCTCATGTGTTAGTACCGCCTCTTTAACTACCAACCAAGTAAAGACTGCCACCTTATATGGAATTTTGACTTTCAGATAAGCTTCCAAGGCAAAAATCTGAGTTGAGTCCCCATTTGATTCAGGTTCTTGTAGGCAGAGCTAACTGTGAAGATACCTTTGCTGTGATGAATCCACGTAAGAGTGTCTTCTCCCTCTTTCAATCCTCCAAAATGGTCCAGGGTGCCATAAAATTTAGCTAGTCTATCCACCTCCCAGTCTTGTATCATCCTTCTGTATGTTAAGTTCCATCCATGGATGGACCAAACTTCTTGCACAGTGGCC
>JAJOOF010027516.1:0-17419 GCA_029582545.1 Solanum lignicaule
GCTACATGGTTCTTATGGAGATTTGAGTTAATATGAACTCGCGTCTCCAATTTGGTGCTCAATACTACTCCCAAAATATACTTTAGCTCATATGTGTTTTAAACACCTTTTTCTTTAGTTTTGAGATAATTGCTCAAAGCTTAGCCCAAAGGCTCTCTTGGAATCAATGGTCCCTTTACTAAAAACTAGCCCAAAGGCTATTTTGGAAATCATAGTGCCTTTATTGCTCAAATGTGAAAACATTTATAAACTTCTTTGGGAATACTTAGTTCCCTAATAAATTTTGAGAAATGAACTCAACTCTTTACTTTTTGCTTAACTTGAAAACTTGAGTCTTAAAACGAAGTTAAAACGTTTATAAAAGACTTTACTCTTACTCTTTACTTAACTTCAAAGCTTAAGTCTTAAAACAAAGTTAAAACCTTGGTAAAAGACTTCTTAAAATATGGTTCATGCCGAATTAGGGACATGAATGACTCAATGCAAGGTTTTCAATAACCATAGATAAAACTCAATACTTAGAACTTCAATGATACTACTCATTTCAAGAATGATCCACTCAGAGGGTTCATGCGGAATTATGAGCATGAACTACTCAACTCAAGGACTGAAAGATATTCCTCATCTCAAGATACTCAACTGATGAAGTTCATGCGGAAGTTATGAGCATGAACGACTCAACCCAAAGACTTCATGGGTAACATGTAATAGTCCAATGATTAGAAATATAATTTCAAAGTATTAGAAACTTATTACTCAAGACTTAGAACTTGAAGATACTACTCTTCTCAAAGGTACTCAACTGATCGAGTTCACGCGAAAGTTATGAAATGAACAACTCGACTCGAGGTCTACTTAATAATATGGAACTCGTGAATACAACTCTTCTCATTCTCATACTTACTTTCTCAGAACTTAGTTCAAATTGATAGTTGATCTCGAAGGATTCGGAATTGAACTCATAAGCTTTTCTTGAACTCTACTCTTAACTTTCTCTTGAATGTGAATTACGAATTCAAGAGTTTGGTTCATGACATGGAGGATCTCATGATGACAAGGTAGACTCGTGAATACATTCTTTTCATCCTCATACTCACTTGCTCGAGTCTTAAAACAAGGTACTAAAAGTTATAGAAGACTCCTCAAAAGGACTTAAAGGGACTTTCTTAGAATGTTCGAAATAATTCTCAAAACTTAACTCTTAACTCTACCTTGAATTTGAATTATGAATTCAAGGTTATGATCATGTTAGGAATGATTTTAGGTGTTTAGAAGTAGCTTAGAGTAGTTAGAATCGAAAAGGAGTGAAAGTGCACTTTAAACGAACTCAAACGGGGCAACCGACGACAAACTGGGTGGGGAAGGCTACCCTGGCGTTATGGGTGGCGTGGGGCGCCAACCCCTAAACTTCAGAGGTGGGTTTGGGGCGCTCTGGAAGGCTCATCGCGCCAAGCCCCCAACCCAGAAAATCTGACGAACTTCTTTGCTCGATTTCTCACCCTAACTCGCCTAGAATTGAACGGTTTCTTCCCCAATCACTTAGAATCACTTACTTAACATAAGTACATTCTAATCTACTCAATACATACCTTAAACACTCACTTTGATCTCAAGAAGTCATCCAAAACCCTACACAACAAGATTTAGAATGAACTTCAAGAACACCTATCAAGAACTCAAATCTTTCAACTTCAAGAATGAAATTTGCGCTGAAAATAACATGTTTGGCGTGTGGGTGAACAAACCCAACACTATGGAGGCTTACATACCTCTTAGGGATCAAACCCATGGCGAAAATCTGCAACAAAACGCAAGACTCTCGACGAACGCTTTGATCATCTCCTTTTTTCTCCTCTTTTCTCTTCTTGAATTCTCAACTAAAACTCTAGGCTAATTTTAGGATTATAAAATTGAACCTAATAGGATTAGACCCTTAAAATATTACTAAAAATGAATTAAATCTGATTGGGTAAGGAAAAGACCAAAATACCCCTCATTATTTTTGGCTAACTTTCCTTAACTGGGCAGCCTAACTTCAAAGTGCCATATGTCACTCATACGAACTCGAAACTGATCAAACTCAGTGGCGTTGGAAAGATAATTTAAAGATATTTCCTATGGTACCTGATATCACATGTAACACATCCTGATCTAGGAGTCATGGTTGTTTGAAGTTGACCCAAAAATCATACTTAGCTTAACTTGCAAAATTTCAAATTTTGCTATTTCCAATTTAATTCTTTTTGGAACTCAAGGTGCTACATCTAGTGACCTTATCACTTAAGAAATTTTAATTCCTCGGTAAAATCCTACTCACAACGAAGGACGGTTCGAGTCTTAGTTCGAAAACAATTTCTGGGGTGTTACAAATTGAGTATTCTTGAGATGAGTAGTATCAGTGAGTTCTAAGTTCTTGAGTTCTAAGTATTGAGTTTTCTATATTGTTTTTGAGATTCTTGAGTTTAGTTGTTCATGTCTATATTTCAGCATGAACCCCATTTTGAGTTATAAATTTTGAGAATCTTTTAAAGCCAACATTTTTGTTTTGGATTGAGTTTTTGAGAAAGTACTGAGGAGTTTGAAAACTTTATTAGTATGACAATCAAGTATGCCATCAATGTTTAAGCAGTATGGCATTTAGATATACCATCAATGTTTATGCAGTATGACTTCTCGAGTCATCAATGATCAGATCACAACATGAATTTTTATATAGTTTTGAGAAAAAAAATCATATATGAATTGAGTAAGAGTACAAGTGAACTAAGTATTCCCAAAGGTAACAATTTTTACATTGAGAAAAGAGAAACTTTGATTTCTAAATGAGTTAATGAGTTTAGAGATATTTTAGAGAAGTTACCTCTTTTAAGACGTTATTTTGAATAGTTACCTCAAAACAGAGAAAGAGTATGTTTTATACATTTGAGCATGAGTATATATATTGTTGGGAGTAGTATTGAGCACCGATATGGGGATGAGTTCAGACAACTCAAAATCCTCACAAACCATGTATGCCAACATAGGTAAAGGATCATACTTTTTAGATGAATCATTATTGCTTAGTAGATCCACTTAGTTGAGGTGTTCTATACCCCGACAAGATGAGTTATTCTTCATCTTGTAGTCAGCCAGGATGAGGGTTCACTTGGAGAATGGTTCTTGAGTGTCGGCCACATCCGGGGTGTAGGCTCGGGTCGTCACAAGAATACCATGTCCCCTTCAATCAAGTCACTTCTTTACAAGAATCTTGATCCATTGAAAGAGAGGCATATCTTTTGACTTACCATTGTAAGCTACAACCAGTGTCTGGTCAATTTTTTTGAAAAATAGAAGCAGAACAAGCAATGGAACCACCATAATTGATAAATTTAGCTGGCGGACCTAGAATGAATGGGAAAAGAAATAAAGATGAAGCACTTAAAAGACAAATTGAGTGGGTTGCACCAAGAAGAGGGAAAATGATATGTTCAAGTTCTGGGATTCCTAGACACAATGCAAGAGGTTGTTATAAGGTAAAACACTTCATTTGCTATGTATTCAATTATTTGCTAGTCTTGTTATTGTGGGGGGTAAAAAATATTATCAAATTATCTTGTAATTGTGATATTTCTATTATTTTATTAGTTTAATAAAAATAGTAAAGAAGTCACATCTAAAACTGGATAGATTAAGAGTAAGAAGCAACATGTAAATCTCTTTTTTAGTTGTCACTTATTTTAGAATGTGATGCTTCAGTATTGCTTGAGTATTATAATCATTATAATATTATCAAATGAACCAAATGATTGGTGAAAGCACTTCGAAGGCTGGACAATTAAAAGAGAAAAAAGCAAAAGGTAAGAAGGCTGGACAATTTAGTAGTCATTTTAGAATGTGATGTTAAAGATGAACACTTTTTATTTTATCAGATGGATAAGCAACGCGACAAGGGGAAAAACAAAAAAAGGAGAGGCATAAGACACTAATTGATGAAGAATATGTTGAGCATAGCCCTACCAGATCTCCAAACGCTGCAACAATGGAAGACTTTCCCTTGACAGATCTACAGCCTAGTCAAGATTGTTATCAGATGAGCATTTGAAGATTTTGGTCTTGAAGATGAGGATGACATACCCTAGAAGTAAAGAAGTGTTTCAAAGTTGAAATCTAGAATTCAATAAGGACAGACACAAGCACACCCTATTGAATCAACAAAAATCAACTTTGTTGGTGATGGTCTGACTGTACCAGGTGACTTGACTATGCACCAAAATAGCCTACATGGAAGGGGAATGCATCTGAAACTAGAAAAATGTTAGAGCAATTAAGAAAGAAAAGGTATGAAATTTGGACAAATTAGTAACTTATTTTAGAGTGTGATGCCCAAGTATTGGACTAAAATCATTTCGGTCTTTTGGAAATGCGATCCAACAAGGAAAAGAAATAAACAAAGGAGAGACATAGAACACTAGTTGATAAAGAAAATGTTGAGGACTTTTCCTTGACAGCTCCACAACCTACTCAAGTTTGTACATCAGATGAATATTTTGGTCTAGAAGTTGAGGATGACATGCCATGGAAGCGAAGAGGCTTTTGAAAGTTGAAGTTTTGAATCCAACAAAGACAGAAACAAGCACAACCTACATGGTCAAGAAAAATAAACTTCCTTGGTGATGGTCTGACTGCACCAAGAGACTTGTATGCACCAAAAAGAATTACATGGAAGGGCAATGCATCTATTACTGAAAGAATGTTGGAGCAATTAAGAGTGGAAAAACTTTAGACAAAAAAGATTAATGGCAAGGCACAACAGAGAAACGTTCAGTAATGAAGACAATATTTTGTTATTTTGTTACATCTTTTTGGGATACTAATGTCATAAACAAACATGTTTATGTGTTTAAAAGCTTTTTGTATTTGCACTAACTTCTTTTGGGGTATGTACGAACTAAATTCTCTATGTTTGAATCAGATTTTTGTCAATATATATGAAGTGTTCATCAATATATATGTAATGGTCTGAATCAGTTTCTTTTCAATATTTGATCTTGCAATTTTGTTCAGGTTCTATGAATGTGTATAAGAAAGGTCATGAACATCAATTCAACGACTAAACATTACTTCATATTACATCAATACTTAGGACATTCACTACAACACCAAAAAGAAGAACAAAAATCCAACATCACGAAAGATACTAAACACTAACAACTGATTCGAAAAGTGAACACTAACAAAGGAATTCACTTTGTCATTAATGCACCTACAAATCCAACAAAAAGAAAATATGAAATCATAAATTTGTACTCTTTCTTGTGATACTTGTCTTCAAATGTCCTAACTTTTTTCACTTCCAAATCATTAGTTGCCTCCAATGTAGCAATTTTTTTTTGACAAATGACCTCCTTCAGTCTTCAAATTTTCCATAGCAATCATCAAGTTCTCCATTTCAATCTTCAAATTCTTCATTTCAATCTTCGAATTATCCATTTCAGTCATCACATCTTTCAACGACAACTCCAAATTACGTAGGTAAGTTATTTTGAGAAAAGCTTAGTCTTATCATTCTCAATATCCACGTGAAGAAAAATGCATACGATAATAACAATAATTAAGAACAAAAAATTGAATAATAGGAAGGAATCAATTAATATACTTACATCCGGACGAGAATGTAACACCTCAGAAATTTGAATTTGGAATCGAAAAGAAAAAAAGGCAGTTCACAGAGGGGTTCACGGGCCGTGACGAGGTCCACGACCCTTCACCCCACCCGTGAAGTTGCACCCAGCAACCATGAAGGATCACGGGCACTTAAACGGTCCATAAAGATTAACACGGTCCGTGAAGCTTCACACAGACCGTGAAGTCAACCATGAAGGGGAATCATCAACTTTTAAGTTTTGGATCAATTTCAAACAATCCTATCTCTCAGCACAAAATGAAGTAGGTGGCCCATGACCTATCAAATTAAAGGTCTTTGAGTCCTCTTTCCAACGTCACCCAGTTTGCCTAATTTTGAGTCCGGAGTAAAAAATATCATGCTTGTTTTAGTAAAACCTTGTCGGGCAGGGCAACATGACAACCCACTAGATGGGTCGTGATTCTTCAAACGGCTCGTAGATAGCTCGTGAGACTGGCCGATTTAGGCCCGTTTGTAGCTTTAAAAGTAGGGGTCATTTTGGTCTTTCCCCCTATGTATTTGGTACTTAAACTACATTGTTTACTTCATCTAAGACTATTTCATTAGTCAAACACTACCTTAAAAATTCATTCTCCTAAAAATCATCAAACTTATAAAGAAAAGAAGAGAAAGAGGCGACAGTTTTCTCTCCAGGACAAGCAGAGCTCTCCTTCAAGTTTAGCCCCAAAATCCAAAGAATTACTTTGTAGGTTTCTTCACCAGGTATGTGGTATTTCACTATTCAGTTCCTTTCACCCATTAGGTCACTAAAATTCAGTCAGTTCTTCAGCTTCTCTATGAATTGTTCAGACCTAGGGTTCCTAAATCTTAGGGATTCATTGTAATTAGCTGTTATAATTTCTATGATATTAATTACATGTTTCTTGGAGAAGTAGTATAGTCCCACATATAAAACTCAGAAACCCTAGCTTGCATTAATTATCCGTATTTCATGAATTATACTTGTTAGGAAGATTAGTCAGACAATCATGCTTAAGAATTCGAATGCCATATCTTTCAATAAATGTATGATGCATTATCAGATAATTAGCAGTATTTCGAGCTATATAGTATTACAGTTGCATTTTTAGCTTTATATTCATTTGGGAGTAAACTTAGCACCGAGCAGACAAAGGGATGAAGGCTCATTCGTTAGTTTAGGATGAGACCTTTAGTAGCAAATACCCGAATCACAGAACTACGGCACCAACGTGGGTTCTAAAGTGGTCACCTGTCAGATTAGGCTTGAAACTCTTGACCCTTGTGGACATCAGTTAGTGGATCCACGTTAGACTTGCTTGTATCCTTGGCAAGATATGCACACCCTTCCATCCAAGGTTACAGGTTGGCCCCATAGTTAGCAAAGCTTGGGGTATGTCAGTTATTAGTGTCTCCCACCGTCAGATTCATGTTGCATGGACCATGTATTCAGTATTTATTTCATTATTCAGTTCAACATGTTATATCTTCATGATTAGTACTTGGTCATTGCATCCAGCTCAGCTTTCAGTTATGCTTCAGTATATATATTTCCATGTTTAGTTTCTATATTGTTCAACTTAGTACATATCCCGCATGCTCAGGACATTCAATGTACCAATGCCTACTTTTGTGCTACATTGTTCTGTGATGTAGGTTCAAGCACTCAGCATCTAGACCGTGCTTAGCTCGACTTCCAGTCAGTACACAACAGCTTTAGTGGTGAGTTCTCATAGTTTGAGGACGATATACATGCTTTACATTTTTCATATTTACTTTTTAGTTTCAGAATTGTTAGAGTTAGCTGGGGGGCATGTCCCAGCAACCCAGATAAGTTAAAGGTTTTCTAACATAGATTGGATTCAACTTGAGTTGTTACTGTTTTCAGTCATCACTACACTATTCACATATTTTATATATATTCAGATATTTTGAGATTTTCCCTTATTTCAAATATTAAATTGTTTTAGCTTCCACATTGTGCATGTTTTAATTTAACTTCTATAGATATGCCATGTCATGGGTTAACTTGGGGTCACTTATGACACTAAGCACCGTGTTGCATCTAGCGGGTAGCCTTGGGGCGTGACAAACTCGGTATCAGAGCCTCAGGTTCAAGTGTCCTAGGGTGTCTAAAAGTCGCGTCCAGTAGGGTCTTCTTCATGGTGTAAAGCGCGCCATACTTATGGGGGAGGAGTTGTGAGACATCATTAGGAAAAACTTTCGTTATTTCTTTTCCAGCTCGTGCTATAGAGTATAAACTTTATTTAATCTCCTTCTAACTCCTTCTATTCGCTTTTCAGAAAATGCCTCATAAATGAGTTAACGCCAGGAATTAGCCAGCATCTCCAGCACACCCATTGAATGAGCAAGTCACACATGCCGAGTTCAGAGTTGCTTTCCAAGGTCTTGTTCAGGCCATGACCTCCCAGGTCAATCAGCAGGCTGTGGCCCCAGCTCTATCGTAGACTAACATTATTGCAGCAAGAATCTGGGACTTCACTCAGATGAACCCTCTGGAGTTTCATGGGTCTAAGTCAGAAGAAGATCCACAAGAGTTTCTCGACGACATCCATAAGTTAACAGATGTAATGGGTGTCACTCCAGTCGAGAGTGCAAATTTGGACGCCTATCAATTTAAGGGAGTGGCCTACACTCGGTATCAATACTAGAAGGAATCTCGTGGTACTAATGCAGGTCCAGTGAGTTGGAATCTTTTCAAGATTTCTTTTCTGGAGTTCCCACTTGAGCTCGAGGAGGCCAAGGTCCAGGAATTTATTAATCTGAAGCAGAATGACATGAGTGTGAAATATTATGCTCTCAAGTTCACACAACCATCCAAATATGCTTTAGCGATTGTAACTGACTACAGAGTTCGTATGAGCAAGTTTGTGTCTTGTATGTCTAATGATGTGGTCAAGAAATGCAAAACAACCATGCTTATTAAACAAATGGACATCTCCAGGTTGGTCACTAATGATCAGTAGATTGAGGAAGAGAAAATCAAGGAAATGGGAAGAGACAATAAGAGGGCTAGGATCGGTAACATTAGCTACTCTCAGAAGAGGTCCGAGGGTGGCAACCACTCCTAGTTCCTTCAGAAGAATTCATCTCCAGCTGCATCTTCTGCTATTGCCCAGTGCAAAAATTTAAGAAGGATCAACGTGATAGAGCGTCTGGATCTAAGTCTCAAGGTACAGTTACTAGTGGGTGCACTCATCCAGTGTGTAAAAAGTGTGGTAAGAACGACCAGGGTGAGTTCATGGAAGGCAGTGGAAATTGCTTTGGGGTGGTAAGCCAAGCCACATGATGAAAGAGTCCCCTGGAAATTCTCAGAAGGGCAGCGACATTCGTTCATAGAGTCAGGCGAGCTCTGCAGCAACTCGAGTAGGTCACACCACTCAGTAGGGGGTCTCGTTTGGTATAGGTGATGGTGAGCGCCAGAACAGGTTCTATGCTCTTCAGGCTTGACAAGTTCGGGAGGATTCTCTTGATGTGGTCAGGGGTATATTACAAGTCTTCCATTTAGATGTTTATGCATTATTAGATCTAGCGACTACACTTTCTTTTGCAACTCCTTATATAGCAGTAAACTTTGGTGTCAGTCCAGAAACTCTTCCAAAACCCTTCTCAATCTCTACTCCAGTTGGTGATCTAGTTATAGCTACATGGGTATACAGATATTGCCCTGTCACAATTTCCTAGAAAGTCACCTCAGCAAACCTTGTAAAGTTAGAAATGATAGATTTTGATATCATTCTAGCATGGATTGGTAACAATCCTGTTAAGCCTCAGTCGATTGTAGATTTAGGATCGTTCGGTTTCAGTTTCCAAACGAGCAATCTTAGAGTGGAAGGGTAGTAACACAGTGCAAGTAAGTCGATTTACCTCTTACCTTAAGGCCAGGAAAATGAAAAGAGTATATCTATCACCTTATTCTGGTTAAGGATTCAATCTCTGAGACCGCAACTCTTGAGTTAAGACAAGTAGTGAATGATTTTCCAGAAATATTTTCGGAAGATCTTTTCAAAGTTCCTCCCAAAAGGGAAATCAACTTCAGAATAGATTTCCTTCCAAATACCTAGCCTATTTCGATTCCTCCTTACAGAATAGCTCCAGTTGAGCTTAAGGAATTGAAAAAACATGTTGAAAGACCTTCTAGATAAGGGCTTGATCAGACCTAGCATCTCTCTATGGGGTGCTCCAGTGTTGTTCATGCGTAAGAAAGATGGTTCTCTCAGGATGTGCATTGGCTACCGTCAGTTGAACAAAGTCGAAATCAAAAATAAATATCCCATCCTTAGGATTGATGACTTATTTGACCAACTTCAGTATGCTACTTCTTTTCTAAGATAGACCTCAGATTCGGCTATCATCAGCTTCGAGTCAGAGATAGTGACATCCCACAGACAGCCTTCAAAACTCGGTATGGTCACTATGAATTTGTATTTATGTCTTTTGGACTAAAAAATTCTCCTATAGCTTTCATGGACTTAATGAACAGGGTGTTCAAATAGTGTTTGGCCTTGTTCTTTGTCGTCTTTATTGATGATATACTCGTTTATTCTCGGAATGAGAAAAAGCATGCGAATCATCTGAGAGTTGTTCTAAAAACCCTCAAAGATCGCTAGTTATTCGCTAAGTTCAGCAAATGTGAATTCTAGCTACAATTTGTCGCTTTCCTTGGTCATGTGGTATTTAGAGAAGGGATTCGAGTGGATTCTCAGAAAATTGAGGCAGTAAAGCCTTGGCCCAGACCCACCTCTCCGACTGACATCAAAAGTTTCTTGGGTTTGGTTGCTACGGGAGGTTCGTTGAAGGATTTTCATCCATAGTTGTCCCATTGACCAAGTTGACTCATAAAAAAGGTCAAGTTTCAGTGGTCTAATGAGTGTGAGAAAAACGTCTTAAAACTGAAGACCAGGTTGACTACAACTCTTGTCTTGACTCTACCAAAGGGTTTAGGCGTTTATGTGGTTTATTGTTATGCATCCAGGGTCAACCTGGTTGTGTGTTGATGCCGCAGGGTAAGGTCATAGCTTATGCTTCCAGACAACTTAAGGTCCATTAGAAGAACTACCCAACTCATGACCTCGAGCTTGCAGTCATCATGTTTGCCCTAAATATTTAGAGACACTATTTGTATGGTATTAATGTTGATGTGTTCACAGATCATAAGAGCCTCCAGTATGTGTTCACCCAGAAATAATTGAATCTTCGTCAGAGGAGATGACTTGAATTCCTCAAAGACTATGACATGAACGTTTTCTACCATCCGGGTAAAGCCAATGTGGTGGCTAACTCCCTCAGTAGACTATCTATGGGTAATATGGCACATGTTGAGGAAGAAAAGAAAGAATTAGCCAGAGATGTTCACTAGCCTGCTCGCTTAGGAGTTTACCTTATGGACACGTCAGATGGTGGTGTGATAGTCTAGAATGGATCAGAATATTCATTGGTAGCGGCGGTTAAGGAGAAACAGGATAGTGATCCTATATTGCTTCAGTTGAAAGGTGTATTTCATCAGCAGAAAGTTGAGGTTTTCTCCTAAGATGGAGATGGTGTGCTTCGCTACTAGGTTATATATCCCTAATATGGGTGAGTTGAGGTAGCAGATCCTTCCAGAAGCCCATAGTTCCAGATATTCTATTCATTCGGGTGTCACTAAGATGTACCGTGATCTATGAGAAGTCTATTGGTGGAACGGCATGAAGAGGGACATCACAGATTTTGTGATTAAGTGTCCCAACTGTCAGCAATTTATAGTACAAAATTAGAAACCAGGAGGTGTGACTCAAGATATTAGCATTCCTACTTGGAAGTGGGAAGTGGTCAACATGGATTTCATTATGGGTTTTCCTCGTACTCGAAGTCAACATGACTCTAGTTGGGTGATAATGGACAAAGTGACTAAGTCAGCTCATTCTTGGCAGTCAAGATTACAAATTCAGTGCAGGATTATGCCAGACTCTAAATTAGTGAGATAGTCAGGTTACATGGGGTTCATTTGTCTATCATATCAAATAGAGGTCCTCATCTTACCTCTCATTTTTGGAGATTGTTCAGAAAGGTCATGGTACTCAGGTAAATCTCAATACTGCATTTCATCAATTGATGGATGGTCAGGAAGAGCGTACTGTTCATACCTTAGAGGACATGTTGAGATCTTGCGTGATCAATTTCAAGGGTAGTTGGGATGACCACTTACCTCTCATAGAGTTTGCCTATAATAATATCTTCCATACCGGTATTCATATGGCCCCTTATGACGCACTGTATGGGCGTAGATGCAAGACTCCGGTTGGTTGGTTCGAAGTAGGTGAATGAGACTTGAGTGGGCCATATTCGGTTCATAAGGCTATGAATAAAGTTCATCTTATCAGAGATAGACTAAAGACAAATGAGTCGCCAGAAGTCCTATGCAGATGTAAGGAAGACTTAGAGTTTGAAATAGATGATTGGGTTTTCCTAAATGTGTCACCCATGAAGGGGGGTGATGAGATTTGGAAAGAAAGGGAAGCTCGATCCAAGGTATGTAGGTTCGTACAAAATCTTGAAAAAGGTTGGTAATGTGGCTTATGAGTTAGAATTGCCAGCAGAACTAGCAGCGGTTCATCCAGTCTTTGACATTTCCTTGTAGAAGAAGTGTGTGGGTGATCCAGCATCGATAGTACCTTTAGAGAGTGTGATTGTGAAGGATAGCTTCACCTCTGAGGAGGTTCTAGTTGAGATTCTCGACCGTCAGGTTCGTAGGTTGAGAAATAAGGAAGTCGCTTTAGTAAAGGTTTTGTGGAGGAATCAGTCTATAGAGGGAGCTACTTGGGAAGCCAAAACAGCCATAATGGACAAGTACCCTCACCTCTTCTCCTTCGATTCAGTTTCAACTTGAGGTAATAGTTTCTTTCCAGCCTCTCAGTTTACTAATGTGTAATTCAGTCTCAGTATCATGTTCCTTCAGCTATTCCTATATTTCAGCATGTTTTCATGTCCATAAGACTAAACTCAGTTAGATATCAGTTTTTAGTACTCAGTTGGTAGGGATTGAAGCTCGTTCCCTCCAAACTCATATTGTTTAGTCCTCATTCAAGGATGAATGATCCCAAGGGGGAGATATTGTAACACCTCAGAAATTTGAACTTGGAATGGTAAAGAACAAAGGGCAGTCCATGGAGGGGTACACGGGTCGTGAAGAGTTCCACGACCCGTCACCCTGCCCGTGAAGTTGCACCTAACGACCATGAAGTTACACCCAGCGACCATGAAGGATCATGGTCACTTAGACAGTCCGTGAAGCTTAACACGGACCACGAAGTCACCCGTGAAAGGGACTCTTCAACTTTTAAATTTAGGTTCAACTTCAAACGATTATATCTCTCAGCACAAAATGAATTAGGTGGCCCATGACCTATCAAATTAAAGGTTTTTGAGTCCTCTTTCTAATGCAACCAAGTTTGCCTAACTTTAAGACAAGAGTAATAATTTATGCTCATTTTAGTGAAGCCCTATCAGGCAGGGAAACATGACGACCCATTAGACGGTCCGTGATGCTTTAAACGGCCCGTAAAGTAGTAGACAACTCGTGAGACTAGCCGTTTTGGGCACGTTTGCAGCTTTAAAAGTTGGGGTCGTTTTGGTCTTTCCCCATATGCGTTTGGTACTTAAACTACGTCATTTTCATCTAAGCCTAGTTAATTAATTAGTCACAAACTACCTAAAACATTCATTCTCCTAAAAAACTTAGGAAGAAAAGAAAAGAAAGAGGCAACAGTTTTCTCTTAAGGACAAGCAGAGCTCTCCTTCAAGTTCCTCCCCGAAATCCAAAAGATTACTCTGTAGTTTTCTTCATCAGGTATGTGGGATTTCACTAGTGGGTTCCTTTCACCCATTAAGTCCCTAGAATGCAGTCAGTTCTTCAGCTTCTCCATGATTGTTCAGACCTAAGGTTCCTAAATCTTAGGGATTCACTGTAATTGAGTTGCTATAGTTTCTATAATATTAATTAGATGTTTCTTGGAGAGGTAGTATAGTCCTATGTATAAAACTAAGAAACCCTAGCTTTTGTTAATTATCTGTATTTCATGAATAATACTTGCTAGGCAGATTAGTCAGACAATCATGCTTCAGAATTCAATTTTAATATCTTTCAATATATGTATGATGCATTCTCAGATAATTATCAATATTTTGAGCTATCCAGTATTATAGTTGCATTTTTAGCTTAATATTCAGCAGGGAGTAAACTTAGCACCGAACGGACAAAGGGATGAAGGCTCACTCGTCAGTTTAGGGAGACATTTAGTAGCAAATCCCTGAGTCCCAGAACTACAACGCTAGTGTGGGTTCTAAAGGGGTCACCCATCAGATTAGGCTTGACACCCTTGTCCCTTGTGGACATCACTTAGTGGATCCACGTCAGACTTGCTCGTACCCTTGGCAAGGTATGAACACCCTTCCATCCAGGGTTACAGGTTATCCCCATAATAAGCTCAACTTGGGTATGTTGGTTATTAGTATCTCCCACAGTCAGATTCATGTTGCATTGACCATGTATTTAGTATTTATTTCAGAATTCAGTTCAGCATGTTATATTTTAATGATTAGGACATAGTCATTGCATTCCAGCTCATCTTTCAGTTATGCTTCAGTATATCTATTTTCATATTTAGTTTCTATATTGTTCAGCTTAGCACATAGCTTGCATGCTCAGTACATTCAAAGTACTAACACTTACTTTTGTGCACATCGTTGTGTAATGTAGGTTTAGGCGCTCAGCATTCAGACCGCACTTAGCTCGACTTCCAGTTTGTACTTAGAAGCTTCAGGGGTGAGTCCTCATAGTTCGAGGACGATAGAAATGCTTTACTTTTCACTTTCAGACTTGTTAGAGTTAGTTGGGGGCATGTCCCAGCAACCTAGTTCAGTAAAAGGCTTTTAGACATATATTAGATTCAGCTTGAGTTGTTAGTTTTGTTTTCAGTCATTACTATACTCTTCACATATTTTATATATATTCAGATATTTTGGGCTTTAATTTTCTCCATTTCAGTTATTAAACTATTTTAGCTTCCGTACAGTGCTTGTTTTAATTGAACTTGTACAGATATGTCATACCATGGATTAGCTTGGGGTCACTTGTGAGACTAAGCATTGTGTTGCGTCTAGTGGGTAGCCTCGGGGCGTAACAGAGGAAATCTGACAAATTTTCTCTCCATATTAGATATAGTACTCAAAATTAATGTTTTGACCACTAAACCACAAGCTCATTTTCTTTGAAACGAATAACTATTTGTGACATTAGAAGAACTATCAGAGGCGAAGGAAATAGAGAGGACGGTGGAAGAACAATCAAAGGGAAGGGTAATGGGTAAGGGAAATGAAGAACAATTGGAGGAGAAGTTAATGGGTAAAGAGGAATGGGTTATATGGAAAATTTGAGAGAATGGGTTATACGTTAGAGGGATCGGGACATTGAGTTTAAAATGGAAAATGAGTTGTTTTTAAATATTTAGGTTAATTTGAGTCGATTTGGGGATTTCCATCAACATAGGGGCACAAATGATGAAATTAGTAACAATAGTGGTAAGAATAACTTAGTTTTAATGATAAGAGTATAGTCAACTAATAAACCAAAGTTGAATGGTTCTTTCATTCCATTGATAGAAGTCTAACTAGAAAAAGACTCTCTCTATTACTTTGAGAAGAGAATAGTTGGTTTGATCGACGAACTACGTGGGAAAATAAACCTTCTTTCTTTGATTTGAAGCAAGATTTTTGGAAAGTAACAATTCCATTCAGTTCGCTTTCGAAAAACTTGTTGGTCGCGGATTAGTTCGTTCTGCGCCGCTAAATAGTCAATGTGCTGATAAGGTATGGCAGTACTTTTCCTTGGGTGCAGGTCTTACACATGGTGTTAGCTTACAACAGGTATTTCAAAGGTGGTGGAAACACCCTACAAATGTATATCTAAAGCCCTTATATCAAGCGGGTACAAATGATGAAATTAGTAACAATAGTGGTAAGAATAACTTTGTTTTAATGATAACAGTATAGTCAACTAATAAACCAAAGCTGAGGGATATATTTTACCCTTTTCCCATTATTCTACCTAATTATTCTTGTAACTTTTAGGTCATTCACTTATCCTATTAACTACCTCATTATCTTCCTATTCATTGCAAGAAAGATTTTCTCAACTATAAATAGTGATGGTCTTACTTTGTGTTGATAATAAGAAATATACAAGAAAACATAGAGTCAAAAAGATGAGAAGTACTATATTGTGTTTATATTGAGGTTAGTGTAGTAAAGAGAGAGTTGAGACAAAGAAAAATATTCTAAGTTTTCAACTAATTCACTATACAAAAGAGAGTAGTTATATGTTGGAGGAAAGTGTTTTTTTGTGGAGCTTTGAACTCTTCAACTAATCCGGAGTTTCTTGAATTGTACGACATTGATGGATTGTTGTATCCTGGTGAGGACAAGTCAAGAATATTACTGCTGAATCGGTGTAGATTAATATGTTGCGGTGGGCTTGAATATTGTTTTTGCTCATTTTTTTTCATTTTTAATTTTCACCAGTAATTTGTCGTATATGTGGTATATTACAATAACAGTTTATATCGTATCTGATTTGTATTACTTGTCAACAAGCATAATGGTCCTAACTCAACTATTAAGGTATTGTCTGCTTTGTATCACGACCAACACTAATTCATTCCTTAAGGTTTGATTTAAAAGAGTTGATTTTGAACTCATTCGTATAAAGTCGTTAACTTTTATCTCTCATTACGATGTGACATTCACCTAAGGTGTAATGTACACTTTCTTCGAATGATGTCACAACATGTTTCTCCTTTTAAATCTAAAATAATTATCATTTTAAAAATAAAATTGAAAATTATTTTTAATAACCTTTAATATTAAAGAAGTAACTCGTTCTTTTTGTAGTTGAATCTTCAAATTTTTGGAATGCTCCAAATTCAACTTGAACATCTAAAGTTAGGGTAATACTAGTAAAAACATCTCTTAAGATTCGAGAATAATATATCAATTTTCAAAAAATATCTAATAAATTAAAATATATTATCTATTATTATTATTTTAATGATGATGGGAAGAGCAAAATCAAAGAGAGAGAAATATTGTCACCACTTGATCAAACAAGCTCTAGGGCCCGTTTGACCGTGTGATGTGAAATCATGATATGAAATTATGAGATGAAGTTGAAGTTTTGTTTGAACATACGATTTGAACTTTTTATGTTGTATGTTTTCTCATAAACATAAAAACTCCATAAGTTGTAACACTATCAAAATTGTCCCAATTGTTTATACAATCTTACCACATAAATCTTTTCTTTTATATAAAATCGCATTATATATTATCACAAAGTTATTCTAAAAAATACAACATTTATTGATCAAATCTTAACTCAATAAAAAAAAATTGAACATAAGTTGTAGTGTTCAAGTTGTTAGTAACTAAGACAATTATTTTCACAATTAATGTCACAGTGTACTATTATTATTATTATTATTATTATTATTATTATTATTATTATTATTATTGTTTATTGTTATTATTGTTATTATTGTTATTATTGTTATTATTATTATTATTATTATTCTTATTCTTATTCTTATTATTATTATTATTGTTATTGTTATTGTTATTGTTATTGTTATTGTTATTGTTATTGTTATTGTTATTGTTATTGTTATTGTTATTGTTATTGTTATTGTTTTTATTATTTTTATTGTTATTGTTTTTATTACTATT
>JAJOOF010027517.1:0-22362 GCA_029582545.1 Solanum lignicaule
CTACTCTTCACAAACTCAGCTTGCTCCACTTGAGCATTCCCAGCATACTTACTAAGCACAATATTTGACCCTTTCAAAATCCTACTACTCAAAGGCCTTGAACCAGAAGAAACATCAGTATCAGGTGGAAAAAACAGCTTTTCAACTGAAATTTCTACATGGGGTTTCTCTAAAACATCTTCAATTTCCAAATTCTTGGTTTGTAACAACTCTGGTGTTTGAAGAAGTGTGTTGGCGGCTGCTGTGACAGATGAAAAATGGGAAACTGGGGTTGTTTTGGATTTGGATAGAAGTGCTGAGGTGATGATAATCTTGGGTGTTGAGTAGAAAATGGAGAAGTGGGAATGGAGCTTTGGAAGATGAGAGATAAACATCTTGTTTTTTTTTTTTGGGTCTTTCACTGTGGAGTCGCTGCCACCATTGTTGAGTTTTTGCTGTGGTTTGTAAAAGATATTTCAATGTTCTTTTTTGCGTTGGTCCTTTGGGATAAGATAATTACAGAACAGTACTAGATATATTAGTACAATTACAAATTGCTCCTATAAAGTTTCACATGTGCTAAAATTGAACTTTGAATTTTGGTACAATACCTAGTTTTTTCCTTTGAACTTATTTGGTTTTTACAAAGGGATAAGGATCTGAAAAGTATCTCAACTTTGATCGAATTTGTTGTTGCGATACTAAATTTTCATGAGGACCTATTACCTTCCTAGACTATTTAATACCTTATTTTAAACATATATATTTGTCCACGTGGACATAAAAAATAATGCAAAATTATAAATAGTAATGTGTCCACGTGGGCACATATATACCTTTAAAATATACTATTAAATAGTTCAGGGGGTAAAAAATAAGGTATTAAATAGTCTAGGAAGGTAATAGGTCCTCATAAAAGTTTAGTATCGCAACAACAAATCCCACCAAAGTTGAAATATTTTTCAGACTCTTATCCCTTTTACAAACAAACACTTAAATGTTATCGCATCATATGACTTTCTTATATTTGATCAAAGAAGAATAAGTTTTGAGCCGACATAGTATCTAGAAACTTACATAAATATACTATATTAAGAAAATATTTACCATTTATAGCAATAACATTTTTTTCATTTGACCACTTTTAATTAATAACATTTTTTTCATTTGACCACTTTTAATTAATAAAGGAGAATAAATTATAAAGCACATATAGTACAAGTTTTATTGATGAATAATACATTTATCACAATTTTAATACACTTATAATACAATGTAACAACTTCTTACCAAACAAATATAATATATTTTAAAACAATTATAATACATATATATTGCATACATAATTCACTTTTGATACATATTGCAAATTTATCGTAGTATTGTTATATATTACTATAAAAGGTAATAAATACAAAGTATTGCTAAAATCAGCAATTATTTATTAAAACAATACCTATTCAAGTAATTTTTCTTATTATCTTTCATAAAATCTTAATAGTGTGTGGGATAAAAAAATATTTATCTAACTTTATTTATTTACATACTACTTTTTTTTTATTAATAGTCTTTTACTATTTTTTCATTTATTCTATTTGTTTTACTCGAAAATAAAAATGGACTTGTTTCGAAAAATCAACTAAACTTATGACTTGAAGAAAAATCAATTTTCCAAAATAGAGTCGCCACTTAATTTTTGCAAGAAATTAAGAAAACTTAAGGTTTACAAAAGATTTAAACAGATAAAATCAATTGAAAATAAAAAGGGGTTCGAGTTCAATGTACATTCCGAGAAGGTATTAGGCCCTCGAAATGTCCGCTAATTTGCAGTTGACTGACGATTTGACTAGAATGACTTTTCAACTAACTTTTAAAAATTTAATAAGTTTAAGAAAGAAAGAAAATTTTAAGTTGTTACTTTCAAGGAAGAAATTCGGCATAATTCATATTGAGACAAAATAATTAATATGTAATCAAATATATAAATAAAATAAAAGGTGTTTCAAAAAATAAGAAAGGTTATCTTGGAAAACTTAATTAAATTAAATCATAAGAAAAAAAATAAAGTTAGTTAATCAATAACAACATAAATAAAAATAAAGGGGAAAATAATTAGACTTGGGGTTTTGGGCGCAAATCCAATTAAATGGCTTTTGGGCCACCTGTCCTAAAGTCTAAAGAGAACCAAAATTATGGGTTTTGACCCATTTTAATCCAAAATAGTTGTTGGTTGTCTCATTGGGCTTTGACCCATTTTCCTGCTATTTGGACCTGCTGTAATTTCTTTGGGCTTTTGGCCCCTTTTTTATTCTCATTTGTCATGATATACACCAAGTGTATATTTGATGTATATATCATGTATACAACTGATTCTTGAACTCTCGAACTTATATTTTTATTCAAACTTTGTATTTTCTGCATTTTTTCACCTTGTACTTCCACGTTTAAACCTGTATATTGTAATTTTGACTATATACTCGTGTATACAGCGGGTATATTAGTGTATACAGCCCCTTCTTTGGGCTTTCCGGACACCTAAAATTCAATGTTTCAGCCCCTGTATCACTCTCCAGCCCTGTTCGTCGTTTCAAGACCCGGTTGACTCGATAAAAAATAGAATCGGGCCTCTAAGGCCCAATCAACGGAATGCAAGAAAAAAGAGTCTCCAAGGACTCGGGAGGAGCCAGTTCACACATAGAAAAATAACAAAACAAGATAAGAATTAGTAATGGAGCATACTTTAAACTTGTATAATACAAACAAGACACATGAAAATGAAATAAGACAAAATAGACATGTGATTAGTTCACTGCCAATGTTATGCAAATATGACAAAGGAATGCATACAATACTTAAAGAACTTTCACTTAAATTAACTAACTTCACATAATAAGATGAAATACCAAATGGTAGTGATAACTAAACAGTAAAACTAACAGTGATTAAATGGAGTGGATTTAGGCCTAATTACTTAGACAAAGGTAATGATAAGGAAGCAATTATGAATCAAAAGTGGAGCAGACCATTGAAGTTGATATCATTAAAGCTAAAAATGCAATATGAATCATAATATGGCAGTGGTAAACCTATGCATCAATAGAATAACTTGAGCACTTTTCACATGAATAAATCAGCAAAGCAAATTAACAAAATAATGCTACTGTTTTGCAGAATTTTTAGACACGAATAAGAGAGGGGTCTTAGCATTTTTTGCAACTTCACATGAAGAGAAGGGACAGGGTGCAGGCAACAAAACATTTTTGATGGTAACTTTAACACAATTTTCATGTCTTTAAGGATAAACAAGAATACATTAACACTCAAACTTTAAGACTATAATCTTGTGAAATGAGACTCAATCAACAGAAGCCATTATAAAAGAAGAAAAGAACACAACTCATGCTTTGTAAATACATACGGGAACAAGACAATGACGAAAACTGAAAAAAGAGTAGAACGAATTGTTGCATCTAATGGACAATAGATACAACAACATTCAATCTCTATATTAGCCATCTTTGAGATTCTGAATCAACATTCCAGTAGCAAGATGAAAGAGCTTTTTAACGCTAAGAGACAACAAAAACAAGAAAATGTTGATTCGATGGCATCAAAACGAGTGTATGCAAAACAAAATAACCACGACAATTTTAACAAATAAGCATGGAAGCAACAATGATAAATATATAAAACAGGATTAACTCGACCTTAAGATCGAGTCACTGAAATCGATTAAGAAGAAATACACCATACCAAATAACACTTAGTCAACACTTAACAACGAACCATCTACTTCACAAGGCTTTTTTGATATCAAATAATATCAATTTTTTTTGAATCAGAAGAAGAGGCGATGGGGAATATTATAAAGGAGGGAGCATAACCTTCTTACGGGCAGCGAACCGGACGAAACGAATGAAAAGGCAGCAACTTCCACTTCTCCAAAGGAATTCCAAGTGATTCCGGCAAAGCTTAGAAGAAAACTTACTAAAAGAGTGTCTTAAAGAAATAATCGATGAGTTAACAGTAACAGTATTTCTGCCTTGATTTTTGCTTCAATATTGTAGATCTTCGTCACCCTCTGATTGAAGATTGGATATGGGTTTATATAGAGGGGAGATTGGAATTGAAAAGGGGGGGAAACGAAATTCCATTTTGAATTGCTCTCCAAGGATGAGGTTAAGGAGCTGGAATTCGTACTACTTCTAACAGATAAATGAAGGAAGCCGCTTGATTTTCGAGCAAGGACGAAGAAGCACCGAGATTTTGACACCTGGATATTCTCCAACGTTCTTGTACGACTGGATAAGGGAGAGAAGTAGACAGACGCGACTAGGCTACTTTAGGTGTTGAACTCGAGTCACGTTGCTGGACTGGTTTTTCGGGGTTCTGCTTCGTGAAGGAGAAGAAGACATAGTTGGGGTCGGGTGGGGTTGATGTTATGCGTATTGTTGTTGTTATTGTAATGGGTTTTTCTGAATGAATGGGTTTGGGCCGGAAGTGGGCTGGGATTAATTGGAGTTGATTGATTTTTATTTATTTTTGCTGAAAATAAAGGAATGGGCTGTCTATTTGGGCCAAAATTGGTCTTAAATGGGTTGAAGGTGAGGTTTAAAGAGTGGCTAGATTTTGGAAATTAAGAAATAGCCAAATTGAGTTATATTAACGGCTAAAACCTAAGTAAGACCAAATTAATATTAATTAATTAACGAGCTTCTTAATTTTAATAAAATAAAAATAATTAACTTAATTATAAACTAATAACTCAAAACTATAAGCATAATTTAAACTAAACTAATTTAATAAAATATTTACTAAAATTAAAATCTTTTTTAGATGATTTTCGAAATGTTTATAAAATAAACTAATTATATAAAACATATATGTTACTTAAAAATGATAAAATTAATTAAAAGTAACTTGAAAAAATATTTTGAACTTTATAAAAACTAATTATTTCAAATCGTTTGGAATTTAAGAAGCTCGGTGATTAATTTATATTGTGGAGGGTCAAAATTGGGTATCAATAACTGTCCCTCGTTTGACTTGGATTGATGAAAGAATTCGAGGAAAACGAAATTGACAAATCCAATTTTGTCCGACCACATATCCATCTCTTTAGAAAAGGGATTTTGGTACGGACTTTAGTAATTATGGTTGAACCCCGGTATTCAGGTTTCCTACATATCTAAGGCTAAATGAGAATTTAGGCCATGTGTAGTTCGATACGCTTGATTTGAAGCACGATTTTGAAAGAATTCAAAAGTTATCCCGATATCGAATTATGAAGAGACCGGAATGCTAGGGAATAATATTTGAGAGATGAGGTCGAAATACAGCCGAGTTTTCAATATTGAGCTCGCCTACATATCCCTCAACATTGGGAATCAGGCTGTTTGTAGTTCGACTCGATCGGTTGAAAAAGAAATCTATTATGCTAAGATAACCTTTGGTTCTAGAAGAGTGACGAATAAGTCGAACATGGAAAAGAGGCTTGCAACCTCTTAGCCATGAATGTGGTGCACTTTACACCCATAAGTAAAAACTTACACAAACATAATTTCCAAAGCTCTTGGAGCATTGTCACTCAGATTGAAAAGTTGCCTCTGGTGAAAATCAAAATTTTTTGGATGCGAAACTGAAACCGATGAACCTAAGAAAAACCCACATGACTTTTGATAGGGGTGTGGTTTTATTGTGGTGGAAGTCGCTCATTAGCTCGCGTCCTAAGAATTTGATACTCCTCTTCGGACTATGTCCCAGTTCTGTGCAAAGAAAAAATTTCACGTTGTGCTGCATCCTTTTTTATGTCATCCGCACATGTGGTTTGTTTTGAGAATTCATCCTCTCAGATGCTATCGACAAAGATTGAGATAAAACTTATTAGTATAAAAATATAATTCAAATAGAGAGATAGTGTCTTTTACCGTGTTGACACTTAATTGCTCTCTTTGAACATTTGACGTCAGTTTCCTCCAGTTTGACGTAAAGCAAATAAAGCTCGTATTTCATATTTGTAATATAATCTTCAATATACTCTTCCTTGTTATCGAAGTAATAAACTATAGACTAATGTAATATGTTGATTGATATCTTAATGGCGTTCTTGCAAATGAAAATAATGATGATGATTTTTCATGGATAAAATGGCGATAATCCATTGGTAGGATAATTCTGCTACATGATAGGATGATGATGATGCTCTATCGATAAGATAATGATGTTGATGCTCCATTGATAGGATAATGATTCTTCATTGATAGGATGACGATAATGATATGATGATGTTGCTCCATCGATATGATGATGATTTTGATGCTACTCCATCGATTGGATGATGATGATGCTTCATTGATAGGATGACGATAATCCATTGGTAGAGTGATGTTGATCCATCTGTAGGATAATGCTACTTCATCGATAGGATGATAATGCTCCATCGATAAAATGATGATTAACAATGATCCACTGATAGGATAATACTAATGAAGATCCATTGGTAGGATAATGATAATAAAGATCAGTCGGGAGGATAATGATGAAGATCCGTTAGTCGGATGATGTTGATGAAGATGCAGATCCGTCGGTAGGATAATGTTGATCCATTGGTAGGATAATGTTGATGATCCATTGGTAGGATAATGCTGATCCATTGGTAAGATAATGATAATGAAGATCCGTCGATAGGATGATAATGTTCCATTGATAAAATAACGATGATGTCCCTCTAAGTGATGGTATTATCTCATTTGATAATACTTTGGGAATGTCCATCCGGGTGGTAAAGACGATGTCCCTCTGAGTAGTTCACATTATCGCGTCTGATATTGACGAAATTCGTGAATATTCTTCAAACGCTCTTAATGCTGAAAAATGTAATCTCGTGTTATTGAAGATGCTTGTATATGTTGAGAGTGATGTTTTCATTTGTTCTCATTTTGAATACTTTGTTTTCGATATGACTCATGCTTTGCTGAGAATTTAAACGAGGTGTTGTTGCTCGTATTCTGAACTCTTTATTTTTCTTCTGAAAAACTTTAATGACTTTTCCGCATCCACAGAAAAGTTGTCAATTTTGGGGAGCTCCTCGCACTTTTAACTTCTCCATATTTGTTGAATGAAGAAATATGATGAACTTGAGGCAATCTTATAGACTTGCATCCACAGAAAAATTGTTAGTTTTTAAAACAAACTGATATGTGTTGCCTTCTTCAATCGCTTGCTCCTTGTCTTGCTATCTACAGTTGATCGCTCTGATCTCTTGCTTCTCGATAGACAAGGAAAAACATTTTATGCAAAAATATTTGAAACATATAGATAAAATCTTTAAGAAAAAAGTTTTCAAAAAACTGTAATTGAAAAAGAGCACTTTCAAGCGTCATGTCACATCAAGCTTAAATGAACGTCCTTGGTTTGAAACTTTGGTGTGTCCAATAGCTTGTTCTGGAGAATTCAAAAATCTTTAAAGCTTGGGAAATTTCTGGCATGGTTCTCTCGAAATCTACTATAATCGGGAAGTTTTGTAGTTGACTCTGAAATCCAACGATGCGGGAGATTGTTGAAGTTAACTATGAACTTTAACGATGTCAGAGATCATTTGAAGTTAGTTTTAAACTTCAAATCATGCTCGAAATATTCAAAATTGACTACAAACTTTTAGTGATGCTTGAAGAAATTTTTAAGGGCATCCTAATTTTTTTGTCCCAGTTAGATGTCTTAGAGTATCTCGAGCTGTTGATATATGACTTGTCCAGTTAGACCCTCTCAAAAATTCTGTCCAGTTGCAACTCTCAATGTAGCTTCAGTCTTGATTTATTGGAGAGATCCTCTTCTCGAGAATTTTTTAGTCCCTCTAAAAAATTATGTCCTAGTTTCTATTGTAAAGAAAAATAGAAATCTTATGGGAGATATAACAGAGCCGTTGTGGCGCCTACGTATCCCGTTGAGGCAGGAATCAGGTCAAACGTAGTTCCCCCTCTCGAGGGTTAATAAGAAATTTTAATAAGTAAACGATCGAGGTCGACACAGGCTGCCTACGTATCTCCTTTTTTAGAATTCAGGTCGAACGTAGTTCAAATACAAAGGAAACATTAAAAAGGGATAAATGGGTGACCGAGGCCGACATAAGCGGCCTACGTATCTCATTCTTGTGAATTCAGGTCAAACGTAGTTCATCACAAAGGGATAAATTCTAAGCATAAACGATTACAAGCAAATAAAAGCGGCTACCAAGAAAAAATAGAAATCGAGTCTTCAAACATGTTATCTTTTGACATCATTTAAGTAGATCGATAACTTGTGAGATCCAATGTTCATGCTCAACCATGTGATGTCATCAAACAAATGTATCGATGTGTTTTCCAAGCAAACTGATGAGTTTTCTCTCTTGCGCTTTTGTCATAAAGGCACCAATTTTGATTTCTTTGATACATTCATCATTTCTTTGATTCATTATTCCGATCTCTTCTAAATTTAGCTTTTCGTGACTTTTGAACTGTCTGAATCACCATTATCTTTTCATTGTAGTCTTCAAATCCGTCTGCATCTGCCCCATTTTATTCATTCAACTTGTGACATGACATGATATTGACATATTTCAAAATATTTTCACTAAAATCATAGTGAGATACTATTAGAGAGCAAATATAAAGCAAGCAAAATAATTTTTCGCAATAAATGAGGTTTCCATTTGAAATAAGAAAATAAGAACGTTGACCTTGACAATAAATCATTTTGTCTTTTTCCAAAATATTAGGAGTGAGATTAAAACATATCATGGCAAAAATAGAGTAAAGGATGGGTCTCGAGCCTCATTCGGAACACCATCAATTTTAGAAATAACATAGAAAATTGTCTATTTCTACTAAGGCGAGCGAGGAATCAAGAGCGGAGTGGATATGCAGTTAGGCATTTGCTCCTTTGGCTCGTTGTCTAGTATGACTGGAGACTCAATCATCTCTTCAAGCACAATATCACCTTCTTTGAAAATTTTTTTGATTCCTTCCCCGAGACCATTTTGTATTGGAAAAAACTGATATGAGTGAGGCAATGATTTTGGAAAAACTTGATCGATCTTTTGCTTGTTCTAACCCTCCTTTGTCACTAAAGAAAAAGCTCGATGAGGTGTCATGATTACAAATTTGGATTTCTCTCTTTTGGTTGGAGAGGCTACGACTTTCTCAAGCTTCTCAAGGATAACTGAGATTATAACTTTCTCCACATTCAATCTTTCTCGACTTCAATCATATTAATAGTCACCTCTCCATGATTCGACATAGGGTTACTATTGACATTAGGAGTGACAGTCTGAAGAGTGACGACCTTTTGATTTATCAAGTCTTGAATTTTATTCTTTAAGTTGATACAATCCTCAATAATATGCCCAGCACCTCCTGAATGGTAAGCACAATGAAGATTGAATCTATAAAGCTTGGAGTTGACATTGATATTTTTTGGATCAATTGTCTATATAGGCCAGCTGATTTCAATCTTTCAAAAAGTTGTGTTCGGCTCTCAACCAAAGGAGTAAAGACTCTAGAAGGTTTTTTCTCAAGATTTGGGCGAGGAGGATTGTAATTATTTCCTGGATGTGAAGGTACTTGACGGTAGTTTGGACGATTTTGGTGAGTTGGTGCTTGCGTTTGGAAATTTGTGTATTGTAGAGTTCGGTAACTAAGAGGGGTGTTTTCGTAGCACGGGGGTGGAGTTTGGTAACTTGATTGGATATTTGAACAATTAACTGATGGAGCTTGGTAATATGGATGAGTATTTTGGTAATGTGGAAGTGGAGTTTGGTAAACAAGAGGTGAAATTTGGTAACTCGGTGGTGAAGTTTGGTAATCAAGAGGTGGAATTTGGTAACTCGGTGGTGAAGTTTGGTAATTAGGAGGTAGAATTTGGTAACTCAGTGGTGGAGTTTGGTAATTAAGAGGTAGAATTTGGTAACTCAGTGGTGGAGTTTGATAACCTGATTGGGTATAACAAGCTGGATATGAATTTTGTGGAGCTCGAGGATTACCTTTGTATGGTGAGGATTTTCTGAAGTGTCCTTTTCCATCAGATGCGCAGGAAATATAATACACATCATATCTCTTCTTTTTCAACAATCCTGAAGATTCGGTTGAGGCGGCAACGCGAGAAATCTTTCCGATTTTAATCCTATCTTCGATAGCCTCACCTACCTTGACTATCTTCGAAAATTTTGCTCCAATGAGCAACATTATCCTGTCATAATATTCTGGCTCTTGAATGTGTATGAACACTTCAACGATCTCCTTCTATGACATAGAGGGTCAAACCTGGGCGACCTCTTTCCTCTACCCATACGCATATTCACGATATCTTTCAGTGGATTTCCGCTTAATTCTCTCCAAAGAATAGCGATCAGGAACGATCTCCACATTGTAGGCGAACCATTCGACAAAATCCTTAGCTAGTGCATTCCAACTAGACCATTGTCTTATCTCATGAGAGGTAAACCATTCCAACGCTTCTTCACTTAAACTTTGGCTAAAGAGCCGCATTAACAAGGTTTCATTCCTGCCAACTTCTACGAGTTGGTCATAGTAGGCTCTCAGGTGCACCAATGGATTCCTTGTTTCTCCGAAAGTGTCAAATTTTGGCACTTTAAACCCTTTCGGAAGGTCCAGATTCGGATGGATGCACAGATCCTCATAACTCAACCCATGGACTTCAGGAATATAGTGCAGCTCCTTCATGGCTTTCCTAATCCATTCTTTCATATTCAACTTGGTTGTCTCTTCCTTTGACCTCCACTCTCTCTCATGTTCCTCATAGTGATCAAGATCGGAACAATTGACATAGGGTTCATTTGAAATTGGAATTTGAAAAATAGTTTTTTGAGGCAATGACGGAGCAATGGAGGGATTCTGGATATTTTGAGTGGCTTGGTAATTTTGGGGGAAAGTCTGGGGGTTGGTATGCTGATTTTAGTAATGGGGGAAGGTTTGCGGATTGTTAACATTTTGATTTTGAGAGGGAGGACAAGTTTGCGGGTTAGTGTTTTAAGGAGGAAGTGGTGCTTGGTAAGAAACGGAGGCGTGAGGGGGATTTGAGGTGGTTAGATTAATGATGTGGGAGTTTTGAGCGGGGTTAGGAGATGGGTTCTGAAATAGTTCTACGCTTGGAAGAGGAAAGTGGAGCGGAGGTCTTCCATTTCCTTGAGGGTTAAAAGCGAAAATTGGATTAGGCAAATCTTGTCTTCTTTGCATTTCGACCCTCATTTCGGCGATCTGTTGCATTAACTGCATTATTAATTCATTTTGATCAGCAGCAGCGGGCAGAGCCACGACAACATCAGTCAAGCCAACCTCGTCATTGTTATCACCCATTACTGTCTTTCCTTTTTGCGAACTTTGATCGGGGAAGGAATCTTTGGAAGCCTTAGTTCTTGTAAAATAAGGGTGTTCAGCCAGCTTATCAACGCAGATCAATTATAAGCACCTGATAGAAGAAAAATAACTAAAAGGTAAACGTGTTAGTGCCTGAAGGTGATAAATAGTGCAAGATATCACACATTGGTGCAAACACACAAGAGTTGCTTCATTTGAAGATAGACTAGCCCACGGATATAGAAAAGATGGCTAATAGACATAAATTTGTCTATTTAACTTTGGGATTTGTGGCAGAAAGATTGACTTTCGTCGATCCAAGATTTTTTTTTGCATCTTTCATTGACATACTTCTGATTTTCGATTGAGATGAAATTCAAATATCATTGCAAGAGTTGAAAAATATAGAATTTCTCCAAATGGGGACCGAGCCTTGAAAGGCTGCCTACGTATCTCACGATGGAGAATTCAGGTCCTACATAATTTGACCAACTTGAATTTCTTTCAATTTGAGACGATGAATCTTTTTTTGATATGAGAGTAAGATTTGAAAAATGAAGTTTGATTTTTTTTTAAGGAAACTAAAGACTCGAAGAGTATTTGAACACACTTTTGATAGTAACTTGTTATTTATGCTTATGGGTTCTAAAAACAATTCGAAGAGGAGTGAACTAGAATATCTCCAAATAAAGCAGCATATTCACACAAGCAGTTATAACACATAAACAAATATTGTGCAAATATGTAACCCTTTTATGCCAAGGGTAGGCCTAACGATTTGAAGAATGTATAGCATCATTTGAAACATTCAATTGCCCAAAACCCAAATTTATACAAATTTCACGAATACACTGAATGGGGATACATAACAGGAGAAATGTGATACAAAATAATCAGTCCCGCGCATGGGTACAATCATAAACTACGCTTCCAAGGAATGATCTTTCGTTCTTGAGCTTCTTGCCATCTCTGAATGCCAACACCTTCAGATGCAAGGGTAATTTGATCCTTCTTTGACCCGAACAAACAATTAAACTCCCAACCCCAAGAGACAATATTTTGCCAAATAACGTATACATCCTTCGAATTTAAACACATAGGATGATTGTCTTTTTATTGACCAATGAGACAAATAGACACAAGGTGGGCTTCTAATGGGCCTAACACGCCTTGGGTGTTGGGTCAACTTAGTTCAAATGCGCTAAATCTTGGATTTGGTTTCGCTCTACGCTAGTTGACAAAGAGTGACTTTTGAAATACCGGGAACCCAAGCGGACTACTTAGGCTGGAACTCACGACAACCATTGGACGCATGACGAACCGATAAATTGTCGATCATTCCGAAAAATGGTTGAGTATAAAAAAGTCCGGCTACGGTTTCGCAAAACCGTTCTTTAATATAATATATATACAAGTTGAAAAATGTCATGAATGCAATGACAGTTTATAGAAGTTTAACAAGTAAAACACATAAACAATTCAACAATTAATAGTAATTAGTCAAATAGTCAAATTTTATGGTTAGAACTTAATTAAATCCCCAGCAGATTCGTCATTTCTATTTTACTCGAAAAAATAAAAATGGACTTGTTTTGAAAAATCGACTAAACTTATGACTCGAAGAAAAATCGATTTTCCAAAATAGAGTTGCCACTGAATTTTTGTATAAAATTAAGAAAACTTAAGGTTTTCAAAAGAATTAAACAGATAAAATCAATTGAAAATAAAAAGGGGTTCGAGTTCAATGTACATTCCGAAAAGGTATTAGGCCCTCGAAATGTTCGCTAACTTGCGGTTGACCGGCGATTTGACTAGAATGACTTTTCAACTAACTTTTAAAAATTTAATAAGTTTAAGAAAGTAAGAAAATTTTAAGTTGTTACTTTCAAGGAAGAAATTGGGCATAATTCATATTGAGACAAAATAATTAATATGTAACCAAATATATAAATAAAATAAAAGGTGTTTCAAAAAATAAGAAAGGTTATCTTGGAAAACTTTATTAAATTAAACCATAAGAAAAAAAAAAGTTAGTTAATCAACAACAACATAAATAATAATAGAGGGGAAAATAATGAGACTTGGGGTTTTGGGCGCAAATCCAATTAAAATGACCTTTTGGCCACATGTCCTAAAGTCTAAAGAGAACCAAAATTATGGGTTTTGACCCATTTTAATCCAAAATAGTTGTTGGTTGTCTCATTGGGCTTTGACTCATTTTCCTGCTACTTGGTCCAACTGTAATTTCCTTGGGCTTTTGGCCCCTTTTTCATTCTCATTTGTCATGATATATACCAAGTGTATATTTGATGTATACAACTGATTCTCGAACTCTGGGACTTGTATTTTTATTCGGACTTTGTATTTTTTGTATTTTTGCACCTTGTACTTCCACGTTTGAACCTGTATATTGTATTTTTGACTATATACCCGTGTATACAGAGGGTATATCAGTGTATACAACCCCTTCTTTGGGCTTTTCGGACACCTAAAATTCAATGTTTTAGCCCCTGTATCACTCTCCAGCCCTGTTCGTCGTTTCAAGACCCGGTTGACTCGATAAAAAATAGAATTAGGCCTCTAAGGCCCAATCAACGGAATGTAAGGTAAATGAGTCTCCAAGGACTCAGGAGGAGCCAGTTCACACATAGAAAAATAACAAAACAAGATAGGAATTAGTAATGGAGCATAATTTAAACTTATACAATACAACCAAGACACATGAAAAAGAAATAAGACAAAATAGACATGTGATTAGTTCACTGTCAATGTTATGCAAATATGACAAAGGAATACATACAATACTTAAAGAACTTTCATTTATATTAACTAACTTCACATAATAAGATGAAACACCAAATGGTGGTGATAACTAAACAGTAAAACTAACAGTGATTAAATGGAGTGGATTTAGGCCTAATTACTTAGACAAAGGTAATGATAATGAAGCAATTATCAATCAAAAGTGGAGCAGACCATTGAAGTTGATATCATTAAAGCTAAAAATGCAATATGAACCATAATATGGCAGTGGTAAACCTATGCATCAATAGAATAACTTGAGCACTTTACACATGAATAAATCAACAAAGCAAATTAACAAAATAATGCTACTGTTTTGCAGAATTTTTAGACATTAATGAGAGAGGGATCTTAGCATTTTTTGCAACTTCACATGAAGAGAAGGGACAGGGTGCAGGCAACAAAACATTTTTTTATGGTAACTTTAACACAATTTTCATACACTGAGGCATGTCTTTAAGGATAAACAAGAATGCATTAACACTCAAACTTTAAGACTATAATCTTGTGAAATGAGACTCAATCAACAGAAGCCATTATAAAAGAAGAAAAGAACACAACTCATGCTTTGTAAATACATACGGGAACAGGATAATCACGAAAACTGGAAAAAGAGTAGAACGAGTTGTTGCATCTAATGGACAGTAGATACAACAACATTCAATCTCTATATTAGCCATCTTCGAGATTCTGAATCAACATTGCAGTAGCAAGATGAAAGAGCTTTTTAACGCTAAGAGACAACTAAAACAAAAAAATGTTGATTCGACAGCATAAAAAACGAGTGTATGCAAAACAAAATAACCACGACAATTTTAACAAATAAGTATGGAAGCAGCAATGATAAATTTATAAAACAGGATTAACTCGACCTTAAGATCGAGTCACTGAAATCGACTAAGAAGAAACACACCATACCAAATAACACTTAACAGCGAACCAACTACATCACAAGGCTTTTTCGATATCAAATAATATCAATTTTTTTGAATCAGAAGAAGAGGCGATAAGGAATATTATAAATGAGAGAGCATTACCTTCTTCCGAGCAGCGAACCAGACGAAATGATTGAGAAAGCAACAACTTCCTCTCCTCCAAAGGAATTTCAAGTGATTTCGGCAAATCTTCAAAGAAAACTTACGAAAATAGTGTCTTAAAGAAATAATCGATGGGTTAACAATAGCAGTATTTCTACCTCGTTTTTTGCCTCAATATTGTATATCTTCGTCACCCTCTGATTGAAGACTGGAGAGGGGTTTATATATAGGGGTGATTGAAATTGAAAAGGGGGAGGGGTGGAACATAATTCCATTTCAAATTTGAAATTCGAATTGCTCTCCATGGATGAGGTTGATGAGCTGGAAGTCGTACTACTTCTAACGGATAAACGAAGGGAGCCGCTTGATTCTCGAGCAAGGACGAAGAAGCACCGAGATTTTGACACCTGAATATTCTCCAACGTTCTTGTATGATTGGATAAGGGAAAGAAGGAGACATACACGGCTAGGCTACTCGAAGTGCTGGACTCGGGTTGCGTTGCTAGACTGATTTTTCGGGGTTCTGCTTCGTGATGGAGAAGAAGACATAGTTGGGGTCGGGTGGGGTCGCTGTTATGCGTATTGTTGTTGTTATTGTAATGGTTTTTTTTTTTAATGAATGGGTTTGGGCCAAAAGTGGGCTGGGATTAATTGGAGTTGATTGATTTTTATTTATTTTTGCTGAAAATAAAGGAATGGGCTGTCTATTTGGGCCAAAATTGGTCTTAAGATGGGTTGAAGGTGAGGTTTAAAGAGTGGCTAGATTTTGGAAATTAAGAAATAGCCAAATTGAGTTATATTAACAAATTCGGCTAGAACCTAAGTAAGACGAATTAATATTAATTAATTAACGAGCTTTTTAATTTTAATAAAATAAAAATAATTAACTTAATTATAAACTAATAACTCAAAACTATAAGCATAATTTAAACTAAACTAATTTAATAAAATATTTACTAAAATTAAAATCTTTTTTAGATGATTTTCGAAATGTTTATAAAATATACTAATTATATAAAACATATATGTTACTTAAAAATGATAAGATTAATTAAAAGTAACTTTAAAAAAAAAATTGAACTTTATAAAAACTAATTATTTCAAATCGTTTAGAATTTAAGAACCTCGGTGATTAATTTATATTGTGGAGGGTCAAAATTGGGTGTCAACAATATTTATCTGTTTCTTCGTTAACAAAAGATTATCAATTAGTGAAAGCTTGCAGAAAGTCATGTTAATTTGAAAAGAGAATGCAATGTCGACAACCAATAAATTAAATATAATACAATGAAAGAAAGTTGGCAAGCGTGGATATATAAAATTGAGAAAGCAATTGAAAATAATTTTTTGGATAATTGTTTATTTTGCACTCTTTAAAGATGATAATATTTAATTGATATGAAATTATTAATTAAGAAAGTATTATAAATCAATTTAAAGCAAATATATTAACCAATGATTTAATTTTATTAAGGGGACAACCATTATAATTCCACAAAAAAATAAAGCATAAAAATACAAATGACCGTATTTTTACGTCAAAAAATAACTCTTACAAATTAAATAACCTCTTTCTCACCAAATTCCAGCAGGATGTCTGAATAGTGGAGAATTTCATCGAAAAACTTAAGCATTGATGTTGACCACCATTGATCGGCCTCACTCTTTTCAGACACAATTAAAGTTATCCTGTATTTGCATAAACACACCTTAACTTTTAAAGTGTTCTATCACCCCACATAACTATTTAATATCTTTGTAAATGAGCCATTTTGACCCATTCCCTCGTCTGCGTTGTTACCACACACATGAGGCGCGTCATTTTAAAAGTGCCACGTGTCATTTTCTTGCTTTATTATTAATTATTTAATCCCTTTATATATCTTCCCCAAATTTAAACCCAAAATAGCCGTTGGTAGCCCTAATTTTTCGATTTCATGATTTTTTTTCATAGCAAGATCAACGTTGGTGCTCTTTGTTTGACGAATTCATCATCTTCCTCAAGAAAATAAGGTAGAAATTCATTTTATCTTTTAATTTCCAGTAGAAAGCGTTAATTTGAAGTTTTTTATGGTTTGATTTCTTCTTAATTTTCTAATTAGGTTTTGACTGAAAATGTCAAATGCAATGTTGAATCGTATTTATAATGATGAGAATGATCCGATGTTGCGAGTGAAAATGCAACACAAACATGGTGACTTACTATCAATGCAAACTTCATGGTCGGAGCATAATCCGGCTCGAAGATTTTGGTCTTGTCCACGATATCGTGTATGTTTCCTAATTCTTTTTCGGAGATCTTTTGTTTATGTATCTTTCTTTAATTTGTTTTTTTTTTTGCGTATTTTAGGAGGATGAGTGTAACTTCTTTAGATGGAGGGATCGTGAAGATGTTGATATACGATCCAAGTAGTTATTCCGAGATTGGCAAAGAGAATTAAGGAGTTGGAAGAAGCATTGGCATCTTGTGAAGTTCGTGTTGAAAGTAATCAAGTCGTGATGAAGGAGAAAAGGAAGAGCAAATGTTATAACTTGAAGCTAATTGTCTTGATCATTATTGTGTGTTTTCTATTTTTAAGTCTAACCAAGAATGTGAAGGATGGAAGTTGTTGGTGTGTGCAACCAAAATTGCCATAAACATCTTTAGTTACTTTCAAGTTTTTGAAGTCGTAGGTGTGTGTAACTAGAAGCTAATTGTCTTGATCTTGCTAGTTGTAGGTGTGTGTAGCTTGAAGGATGGAAGTTGTTGAATGCTCAAGGTTTTGTTGGTCTTTGTTGTCGAAATAGTTATGATTTGAATAAGTTGTTAATGTATTTGGTTCTTTTGTCTATATTATTGTGGTAACCATTTGAGAAAATTTAAAAATATGTTCAACTACAAATAAAAATGCAACAAAAAAACTGATCAAAAAGGACTTCATTGCAACATAATCATTCAAGTTTTGTTTGGTTACATGCAAAATTGAGTTTGATTCCATCCAAAAACAGCACCAAAATATACATAATTAAATTTTTTTTGTCAAAATGAACAATACAACATCAAAATGCCCCACTTCAATGGCACAAAAGTCTTCCTACTTAAACTTGTTTGGCTTTGGCTATTAGCAGTAGCAGCAACTGCAGACCTAGTTTGAATAACCTTTTCAACCCTCATTCTTTCTAGGTTGCTACTGGTAATATTTGTCTTCCCTTTCCATTTGAATCCACGTACTGGTGTGTAGCCAATATCACCAGTAACAACATCAGCCCTCTTTGTCACTCTTGTACCAATATTGATAACTCTTCTACTTGACAATCCAGGCTGCTTAGTCAAATAAATACACATTCACATCAAAAAACATTTAGGCTTGCATTGACAATCGTAAACTTACATTGAGAGTTGTAAATCCATCTTCAGCTTGGTATATGCCAATACCTACGTACCATTCTTGGCCTTTTAAAATGTCTTGTTTGTCCTCCACTGGTGTCCTCATGTTCTACTGGTCTCTTCTCTCTTTCTAAGCCTCTTCCATTGCAGGTTGCTTCAGAACTAGTTTGACTATGTTGAGCCATTCCCCTTCCTCTAGCTAGTCCTTCATTCACATTTCTTTCTTGAGGCATTCCTCTTCCTCTACTTGTTCCTGCTCCTCTACCTCTACCTCTCCCTCTACCATTTACAGTCTGTACGTTGAAACCAAAATATTAAAGCATATCTATATTGTCTATAAATGATATAATAATTAGATATATTACCTCTGTTTTTGTAGCAGTTCCATGTGATTGAGTTGGAACACCTATATAACTTGAAACTCTTCATGTGCCTCTTTCTCTACCACTTTCATTATTTGTGGTGGCCTGTGAAGAAGCTCTAGGTGATTGAGTTGAACTACTAGCCCTTGTTCTGCCTCTTGCTGCTCTTTCAGTAACCTATGTATTGATATATCAATACATATACATGTACATATAACTTACATTTGAAAGTAACAAATAAAAGTACATGTGTCTGAGATGATGGTTCAACTGACTGACTTGGACCAGTACCTCTTGCCTGAGAAGATGGTTCAGTTGATTGACTTGGACTAGCTTGGTTTCTTGTAGGACATCCTCTTTTATTGTGCCTTGTGTACCACATTTGCTACAAGTCATAACAACACCTCTTTTGCTAAGCTTTCCAGTTTTTCTGCTTTCATCTTCTTCCTTTCTTCTAACCTTACTTGGTCTTCAACCCATCTTCTTGATCTTTGGTGGCTTTACAATTGGATTATTTGATGTTGGCCACATTTTTATGTTATTCATTGGCTGAATAAAATGGGCATATGTGTTGAGGTAGGTTTTCTTGCTATAACAACTAGCCACATAATTGATTGGTTCTAACTCGTTGTAATGAAGGGCAACAACACCATGAGGACAAGGAATGCCCTAAGCTGCCAGGATCTGCAACTACAACTCCTACTAACAATGTCCACAGTATGTGTAAATCTATGGTGTTTAATCTCAAATCCTCTTTCAAGTCATGTTACATTGCATAGACTTTTCAATATTTTCTTGCAAAATCTTCAAAGACATAAGAGATATATCAGTGATCCAAGTGTTTGAGAACTCTCTCAAATCACCAATTCTTTTCATCATCTTCACCCTTATCTCCTCAAGCATAGTGATGATTGTTTTATACCTTGCAGGTATCCAAGCATTAAAACTTTCTGCCATATTGTTGTCCACAATATCTCATTTGCTATAGTCTTGAAAATACTTCTTGCACCATGTATCCAAGTTGTACCATAAAAGATCATCCAAACAGTCCTGTCCTAATTTCTTTATTGCATGTATATTATCCTTCAACTCAGCTTCAAATGTGAATTTAGCAATCCTCCAAAATACTCTTTTTCTTTCAACTTCTTTCCAGTTTTTACACCAATTTGCAAGAACATGTCTTGCACATTTTCCGTGTTCAACCAGTGGCAATACATCTTGAACAACAATTTCTAGTCCCTAACAAACCAACATAACAGAAAAAGAATAATTAAAATGCAAACTCAACAACAATAAAACAGTAAGACAATAAAGGTCTTACCTTTTGCATATCAGTAATGATAGATAGTTGATGTCCTTCTCCAAGGTCAAGATCATTCTTCACTAGTTCAAGAAACCATGTCCATGTAAACTGATTCTCAACCTCAACAACTGCCCAAGCAATAGGCAGCATTTGGTTGTTTCCATCTCTACAAACTGCCACTAACAACTGGCCTTTACACACCTTTGAGAAAACACCCATCTAAACCAATCAACCTCCTAGCACCTCCAAAAAATGCTTTCTTTAAAGCATTGAAGCAAACATAAAATCCTTCAAAAAATTTCTGCCCAGTTTCATCTTCTTCTCCAACCTTCACTACACAAGTACTACCTGGATTACTCCTTAAAATTTCAGCTTTATAATAAAAAATCTTACCATACTCCACAATGTGATCACCCATGATCTCTTGTAACACTCTAGTCCTAGCTCTTCTCACTGTTGTCCTACCAATATGAATATCCAACTCCTTTCTAATAATGTCCTGTAACAACACAATGCTGATGTTTGGCTGTTGAGTTATTCTTTCTTTGTATTTGGTGGCCAAAAACTTTGAGTTGCATGCAAAGATAGTTATGAGTTGATTTCAAACATTTATGGACAGGGTTGTATCTTTTAACAATGAAATCTCCACTAGTTTTATCCTTACTTGCACACAACAACCAAGGATAAGTCTCTTTACAGCATCTCACTCTAACTCTGCCAGGTTCATTCACATATTTTTCAATTTGAATATGTTCTTGGACTACATATCTTGTCACTGCCACTCTAAATTCTTCAACACTTCCAAAAACCAGTCCTAATTCCCAAACAATCTTTTCAGAAGTTGCATCAAACACAACTATATTTGGGATTTTCTTTCTTCTAACAGGTTTATGCACTACTTGATCAACCTCTTCTCCATCTCCCCAACCTGTTTCATCATCTATTTCAAAGCTAGGAGTTTTATCACTTAGATAGTAAGGTTCATCACCTCATAGCTTACCAACTAAGCTTTCCCTAATACCAATATTTGTCTCATCGTACCGTATATCTGGACCTTTTCATCAACATTAATCTGATCTGAAGTAGTGCATCTACTTCTCCTTTGTGACCTTTTGAAATGCCTCTTACTTGTCCTTATATCTATATACTCTTGATGGACATTACTGTCAACCTCAGTATCTTCATTAGTATCCCCTTCAGATCCTGATTCATCTTCCATTTCATCATCAGTTGGATCATTATCTATTATAGGATCAAATGAAGGTACAGAGGAAAGATGAGGCACAGTAGAAGGAGAGAGTGGAGGCATAGTGGAAGAAGGAGGCACAGTAGATGGAAATGGTGGAGGCACAATAAAAGAAGGAGATGGTGGAGGCACATTAGTAGGCTGATCTTCAAATGGAGTGCTGGAAGTTTCAGAAGGACCAGTTGTAGGTTTGAAGGAAAAGTAGAAGTATGAGGCTGATTATTAGGGTTAGAAGCCTCATTAAAAGATTTCTCACCTACCCCACTATCACTCACATTAAGAATGAACTCTAATTCAAGTGGGCCTGATTAGCTCCACTAACCCCATGAAAAACATACACCTCAACTGTATCCCCATCATTTATCATATTGAAAAGGTCAAATATAACCTTATCATTATCAACAAGGACAAATAACCCATCCCACTTGATGAAAAAATCACAATCTATTGTATATCCTAGTTCTTTTATGTAGTCCCTCAACTCAAAATAAGGCATCCTATCAACATCTACATCTAGGAATTATATTCAATTGTTCTATTTGGGACGGAACGAAAAAGATCTGCCTTTTGCGGGAAGAATCGCTCGAAAGCACGGGATGGGGCTTCTCTTTCTTTACGTCATCCACCACCCTGTCCTATCCACTCTCCCCAAAACTATACTAAACCACTTATCTATTTCTTTTTTGGCGTTGTCCCGACACCGATGAGCATCACTTAGGCCTTCAATCATGATACTCTGCTAGGATCTGCAGCGCTTCAGTAGTGTCACGACCCGGGAGCACCCCCAAGTCGTAACAAGGTGTACTCGACCCCGAATGGGTCTTATACAAACCACATAGTCATTCATTGCATTCAATAATGATAATAGTGAGGAATGAAAAACTTATTTACATCCACACATTCAAACTTCATTAA
>JAJOOF010027518.1:0-17063 GCA_029582545.1 Solanum lignicaule
ATTGCTATATGATTGAAAGGTAGTTCTCATGATTATAGTGTAATGTAAAGTGAAAGGTTTACTCACTTGCTAAGTGTTTCTAAAGTGAAAGGATTGTTACTCACTTATGAACACATATGAGCTATTATGGTAAGATATCTACATATGAGTCTAGTAAAGGCTAATGTGAACTTATGTGATGACTAAAGATGATTACAAAATGGTTTAGATGCTTAGCACCGAAAGGGCATGTAAATGAGATGGGGGTCTCATGTTTAGCAAGTCCGGCTCCCCACATGGGTTTCCTCACGTTTAGCAAGTCCGGATTCCCCACGGTATGTGTTGTCTCATGAGATAGAAATCCCCACGTTTAGTAAGTTAGGGATTTCTAGAAGAAATCTCGTTGAACCTTAGCTATGTGCCCACAAAGGACTCTAGCTTAGTGGATCCACCTAGATAGCTATGTACGAATGGCACCTTAGGCAAGTGTTAACCATCTCTTTTCGGTGTGGGAGTAGAACACCGGATTCTATGTAGCGCTCATGGTCTATGTCGGTTATTGCAATATTTCCCTAATGTAAAAGTAAATGAAGGTATGAAAGGTGGGAACTCTTACTAGGACTTTCCTAAGGGTTTCTACCTAGTGTAAGGGAGGGTATGGGACTTCTCTTGCACATTGCACTTGTGGGATCCTAAGAGATAGTTGTAGTAGTGTTCTCTTATGATTACGATAATTATGACTTACGTATATTGAAGCTATGTTATGTATGATCATTATGAATATGGTAAGTTATGATGAAATATTATCTTATGAATGTATGCATGAAGTAGGTTGCTTAATGTGTTACTTGGCTTTGAATAGGGTTATGGTGTTCTATTCTTTGCATTGCACTAGTATTGCTTGGGTCGTCTACATGTTGGGATGATATTATGTTGGTTTGGACTATGATGCTTACTCTGTGTGCATATTGGATTTACTTGGTAAAAAAGCATGTTATGACTAAATGTCCTTTTATGCATGTTTCAATGGTTTTTATGCATAGTAGCCATACTTGGTACATTGTTGTACTAACCCATATTTTCTCTCTTTTCCCCAAACATTGAGGTTTGGGCCGTTGAGGATTCAAGTTTACTTCTCAAGACACTTGAGTTGCTTTCCCAAGTTGGTGAGTCCTCAAGTCCGAGGACAAGACCCTATGATCTAGCTTCTATGTTTAGTTATTTGCTTATGTTGAAAGACATTTTTGTACTTTCCTATTTCAAGACTTCTTGTTGATGTAAGGGCTAAGTCCCATTTTCGATACTTCTATGTCTAGATGGTACATTGTGACGAAGTTAGATTCTGTTTTTCATATATGAAGTGAAGTTGAACTTCCAAAGTAAAAGTTTTAAATTTTCCGTGATTTTATTCTATGATACGTGCTATGACGAATGCTAAGGGCTTGTATAAGACCTCTTCGAGGTCGAATACGCCGGTAACGACTAGGGGGTTCTCTCGGGTCACTACACTATAGGTCTGCATAGTCATCATAGACAACCTCATCAGTCATACCAAGCTGCTCCTCATATGTTTCAGACTTGGACTCAGCGGTAGCATAGTCAGCTCTTACCTCATCTCCGGTGGTTGCCGAAGGCACCTCAAAACATGCCATAATATATACACTCGGCGTGTCGGGAATCTTTACGGTCCCAAATAATGAAGGGAAATCAGTGGACTACAGCTTGTCCACATCTTTCCTCCACCCAAAATGTCGACCTTCAAGTCCTTTACAATAACAGTGGCTCATTGGCCCTTCTCGCACGTCGCCACTATCACAGTCATGGCATCCAAAGCTAACTTGTGGTCCTTCATCTCATCCCTAAGTGAGGCAAAGGCAGCAGGTATCTCCCTCTGTATCATCCCAGACATATCGGCCTTTAGTTGTGAGGCACACACATCATCAGATTAGGCTAAATGGCCTATCTTGTAAAACATGGCCTGGGTGATAGGGTGTCGAAAAGCAAAAACGGCAGCATCTAAAGATCTAGGAGGAGGGTGTGCAGTAGAACTACTCAAGATCTCGTAAGTAGAAGGTTCAAATGTACCTGAGGGCCCACTGGCTTGATTAGGCAGGAGTGCCTCTGTAGGTAATATATCAATGTCGACCTCCGGGGATGTATCAACTGGTGCTACCCTCATCTTCTCAGCCTCATCCCATTGGTACTCGACCTCAATATGTCGGATGTCAGTACATGAGGTGGCTATCACCTACACATCTGTCTTCTCATCCCGAGAAACACGATCATTTCTGCACAGCTTGGTGATAAACACTAGGAATGAGAGAGAAGTTTGTCTCTTCTTGGCCCTCATGGCCATCTTCTACTCAATCAATAGCCCCAAATTCAGCGACTGGCGAGAAATGATGGACCCTAGACAGGTTGCATTCGGGTGTCTGAGGATGGACTCGTTCTGGGAAGGCATGATAGTGTTGCTGATGAACTTGAACCAGTATCTGGTAGCAACATTCAGGTCCTTCTTCCCTCTCGATGCGCCAACCTCTATCCACCTCGAGGTGGCATCAAATATCAAGGGTGCCAGCTAACCCTTTAGATCCTCCAAGATATTCTTCTGGACCAAGTTGATGGACCAATTCATGAAATTATAAATGCACCCTACAAATGCATTGATGTCAGAACTGTCGAACTTCAGCTTCTTGCCCTGGACTATCACAAAATCAACTGGTTTGGAGGCACTGAACTTCTTCTTCCCTTTCGGCACCAAGTATTCCTAAGCCGAATAGAACTCTCAGACGCTTTTGTGAATGTAGGGACCCCAGGGTTTAGTGAAAATCTTGAACTTATAGAACGTGAGAGTATTCCATATCTCTGGATGCCTGTCCACTACTCCGATTCTGGAAAATATTTTCTCTTCTAGAATAGTCCTCAAACCCTCAGCCTTTAGTCGGTGGAGTGACCGGGGAGGAGGACCTTGTACAGGTGGTGCTGGGACAAATGTCTGCTCTTGAGTTGCAGCTAAAGGAGGAGTTGAGGAGGCAGGCATTGGAGGCACTAGGATCCTAGATGGATCATTCATTGACTTGGAGCGTAGCTCCGCTCTCTGGGCCTGTAAGATCTGGTCATCCTAAGGCTTAGAGATGGAAGATTGAGAATAATGTGAGTCCCCCTCACTGCCTAATGAGGCGAGGTGAGTCTCGTAGGACCCATCGCTATCTCAGCTTGCCTCCTCAGAAGACACAACTATGGGCGCCTTGCCCTTCCCTTTGCCTCCCTTTAGAGGTAATTTTGTTGCCTTCGTTTAGGATGCAGTTGCATCCTCATTGATGGTTATTCCTCGTGCTTCTTTCGGGGAGGCATGACTCTACCTGTGACTTTGGGTCTAGCAATTCCTGCAAAACAACGTTAGAAACACTTTGAAAAATTCAAGAAAAACTTCAGAAAAAGAACTGTACGAAGACTTGCCGAACCATGTTGGTGAGCTTTAGCGGGCTCATTGAAAGTTCCAGCATAAAAAATTCAAAAGTTCAAATCTGGTTGGCATTGTCCTGGGCTATTCGGCGGATATCCGACACCAATCGGCGAACTAAGAGTAGCTCGCCAAAAGTTACAATGTATTTAAGGAATTAAGGGCGCAGAAAGGCGATCAAGAATTACTTTCGGCGAGTCGCCGAATGTACTCGATAGGCTTAGGCGTATCGCCGAAAGTTATAGAACAAAAACTCAATATTTAGAGAAATTAAAGGCGATCTAGTGGGACTTAGGCGAACCGCCGAACCAATCGGCGAGTTCAACCCAGCTCGCCAAATGGCCCTTCAAGCGAGTTTTCGCCCCAAACTTCAAAATCAGAACTGTATCCCCCAAAATAAAAATTAAACACCTACACTATGAAATTAAATCAACACCCATACAACCCATGTCTTCAGGGTACTTAGACTTTCCCTTATTTGGCCAAAATTGGCTAATTGACGTCTTTTGCCCTTAAGAATAACGTCAACCGCTCTATCATTGGTCAAACAACTACAATTAGCACAATCAAGGGTTACTCAAACTCACCCCGCTAGACCCAACACATTTTTAACACAACCCAACAATTTTAACTCCATTTTAACAAGAACATACACGTGAATCAATATTAAAGGCCTATTAATTATGATTTCAGTCTGGATTAGGCAAACAAACAATCACACAATGATTACCCATTCATATTCAATCAACAAAACATAGATTTCATTCGAGTTCAATGACATATAGAGTTAGGGGTTTGGAAAACCAATCTTTAATGCCGAATATATTTGAAATGCTAGGCATCACAGTATTCCAAAGTGAATCCCGAGCAATAATCCCAATAATATGATAGTAAAAGTACGAAAATAATGAAGAACTAAAATAGGTGAGAGAGTACAAGAGTTGAAAAGGTGAGAAAATGAAGGATTTTTGAATTTAAAACCATTTGGCCCTTTAAAACCTTTCAGCTCTCTCTCCAGTCAACGGTATAAGTCATGCCTGCCAAACCAGTCGGCGATGCACCGCGTGGTAATTTGGTTCGCCGATTTTTACAAAACTCCCAGCAATTTGGGGGTTCAAACAACGAACAATGTTGGGCTCACCGACCTGTAAAGCGAGTCACCGACTGAGCCTCTGGCTTGCCAAGTTTTACACAATTCCCCATCAAATTGGGTTCAAATGAGATGACATTTTACCAATATTCGTTTCTAATTATTTGATGGACACTGAGTGTGAGGTGATCGTCTGATTAAGTTTAGAGACATCCTCCTTTATCTCTTTCAACACATTGTTCGACCCTTAAACCTTATTGAGAATACGTGTAAGCATGTCTTCTATACGAAAGTTCTCCAGGTCAGCTCTTTGCTCTTTGGGCTTTTGGCATTCATGAGGTGGGACGTATCTTTCCATTTCACCATCCTTTTCCTTCCAAGTAGAATTACGGTCACACCATTCCCTATCACTGTCTCTCCATTCATCATCTCTATTCCAATTAAGATTTCCACCTAACCTTGGATAGTTTAAACAAAATCCTCCTCTTTGATTTCCATGGAAGCTCACTTCTTCATTTTACAACGCTTAAAATTTGGCTTCTTTGGAGTTCACTATACCAACACCCATAACATGTACACTTTTCAAATCACTACCCATCATCAGTTTTGACAATAGATCCAGCTGGGTAATCTGGTTGGCCATGTTTTGGTCTCTCTCGTAATCCTTCTCGATCTGCTTTTTTCTCAGCTTAAAAGTGAGAGGAGACACTTGGTCCTCACGAGTGCACTATGCTCTATTTATTTTAGTCATACCATCAAGGAGTTGAGACGCTACTTCATAGGGTTGTTGCATTATACCTCCGGGAACAAGTTGATCAACAACTCATTTGTTCACCAAGTCAAGACTCCTTAGATGTATTGTAACAATATATTGATTGGAAGTCAATGAGTCGGACATTGAAGTCCCAAATTCTGAAGTCTCTGGCACATCTCATGGGTTGGTTCACCTTCCAATAATTTGAAAACTTGGATGTTATCTCTGAGCATCATCATCTTTGATGGGGGGGGGACAAAATCTCACATGGAAAGTTGTGGTAAGTTCATCCCAAGAGGTGATGGAATCCCTCGGTAATTTAGCCAACCATTTGGTAGCTTCACCTATCAAAGAGAATGGGAACAAGCTGAGACGAACTGATTTTTGTGATATGTTCTTGAATGAGAACGGACCACAAACTCCCACCAATTTCTGAGTATGCTCATGGGGGCCTTCGTGGGCCAGCCCTGCATATAATCATTTTATTTGGTGGAGCTGTAGCATCGTGCTAGTAACATGGAAGACAACATTCCCCTCAACAAAATGTAGACGTATTGCACCAACACTACCCAGTTGAATAGGGTCATTCACATCATTCAAATTTCCAATATTGTCTTGGTGGCCCACTTAGCTACCATTAATCCCATTCACGCTCATCTCTTCCTCTGTTCAACACAAACCAACACAAACACAAACAAAAGTAAGTCGATTCAACTACAACCAAAAAGATCACAATTCAACTTCAATAATAGGTTTCTAAACAACATCACTCCCTGGCAGCAGAGCCAATTTTTATGAATGCTCAAATTACACCATTTCCGGTACTAGGTGTTAAGACGATCGTTATCTAGTATAAAATCCAACAACGAGTTGGGGTCGAACCCATAGGGAGCGGTACGTATTTAAATTCAATTACAAAGTACAAATGTGGTCTTAGCGGTTATAAGAATAGAAATTATCGAAAACATACAAATAAGAAAGAAGGGGTAGACAATAAAAGTCAGATGGGGAGTTTTCATTTGCAGTTAATAGCTGATACAAGTACAAAAATAGGGGAAACGAAAATATTAGGAGGGATTCTCGGGATATGATCGTTTATAAGCTAATTACACTTTATGGGTAAATGAAATTTAACAATAAGTTTCTAAATCATTGTGGGTAGGCTGGGTTTCCAGTGCAATAACTTTCTCTCGAACAACTATTACGATTCAGAAAATCAAAAAGCTTAACTAGACAAACAACCCACAACCTTAATGTATCCACTCTGTAGAGATAGGTTGAATTGAGTTTAGGATTCACTCTCTCGAGCTGGACCCATATCAACCCAATACCTACAATCATTAATCAAAAGCTTTGGTTCCAAAACCTGTCTCTCAAGCAAGCCATGAAGTCAAAATTAGAAATGCATTTGCAACCACAATTCATAGATTAAAACACAACTAATGATTAAACACACATTAAAATAGAATTTCATCATTAAACAACAGTTCCCATAAGATAATTAGACAAATAAACACATTATCACACTCCAAGAATTTAGGTTTTAAAAACACATCATAAACATAGATCAATGATTACCAAATACATAAGTCATGATTTAGGTAAAGGTTCTCAAGTCTTTAGAATTGTCCAAATTGAATAAATTTAAAAACTCACTTGCAAATCTTAAAGTTTGAGCCTCAAAAGCTTCAAAGTCTACAATGGAACTGAAAAACTAAGAGAAAAATCTAACTCTCAAACTTGGTGATCAAAAATTCTACTAATTGATCAGGAGAGAACTCGTAAATTTCAATTAAAATTGAAATTTATAGTTGCCTAATTGTTTTCCTGAAAGGCCATTGTACAGAATAAGTTGGGCCTCTCCGAACAAGTTTAGTTACTTTAGGCGATTAAGGTTTCTATCGCAGAGTCATTTGGTGATTCGCCGACTACCCATTTTTGTTGCCAATTTGGTTCTTCCCCAGGGTTTGCACGCTGGAACTTTGGGCGGGCTAAATAGCCACTCGGCAGTTCACCGAGTGGTCTTGGCGATCACCAGGATCGCTTTTCTTCACTTCTTCGGCTTGTTTGCTCCTTTTTTCCTGGTAGTGTCCTTGCTTCGGTGTTTAGTCTACATACCTAAAAATCAATGATTTAATATTTGTTTATAGAATAAATTAGGCATTTGAAGACACTAAAACTATCAAAACAAAGCCCTAAATGAGTCCAAAACTTGGACTCATCAGAAACCCGTAATGAAGTCCATATTCAAATCTTCCCACTTTCATGTGGAAATAGTAATGTTTTGAGCAAAACCACACAATTTTTTATGCTCAACTTTCACTTGTTCACAATTCGAATATTTAGCCACAAATTCAGCAATATCTTTCTTCATCCCATTCCATTAGTAGATTTCCCACAAGTTGTATACAATTGTTGGCTCCCGGGTTAATAAAATACTGAGAAATTGAGGTTTGCCAAAATTTGATTTCTCAACTCATTAACATTCTAAATAGATAAACGGCCTTGGTATGAAAGTATACTATTGATGAGTGGTAGATTTACATTCATTTGAAACTTATTTAGTTCAATAATTTGTGTCCTCAATTCCTAATTATGCCCTACTGTAATTATATTTTGATAATTTACAGTTATCAAGTCCATGTGACAGGGCAAGGATGAATGTGTGAAAGAAGAACAAAAATCATGAAAAGAAGTGTAAACTCCACATTGTTGATCGCCTAACAAGATGGGTAGATCGCCAACTTGGCATTCAACCAAATTGAAAGTGTTTTAATCTAAAGTATTAAATCCAATTGGCAAAATAGGGTTTCATCGGTGATCTACAAGATTGATAAAGGTGAACCCTGTTGCATCGCTAAAAGTGACAGATTGAAGAGAAAAAGTGAAGGCAAATTTAGGAGCACAAGGTGATACTCGATGATTCGCCGATCATTAAGGGCCTATTCCATCGAGTTCTCCCAATCAAAATTTAAAACTTATGGCCAGAGTCAAAGAAAGGAGAACTGAATAACACAAATGACAATTCGCCAAGTGAATTTTTTTAGCCCAACTTATGTCACCGAATGGGAAGCGGAATCTTTTTGAAATGTATTAATAGTTTTGAAGAAAGAAAAAATAGAGATCTTATCTTTTATCACTTTTTTGCACTAAGAACTTTTTAGAAAGAGAAAATATTTAATATAGCTCTTAGTTTAGGAGTTTTGAAAATATCTCCTGTAATTGATAAGTGGAGAGTGAAATCGAAGTAGGCGTTGCTGACAATTGCCTAATTATATTTCATCCATGACTACTATCATAAGAGGTATAATATTTGTACTTTTTGCTGACAATTGCTTTAACTTAGTGTGTATCTTGTATTGCTCTATTTTATTGCTTTCTATCATGTATTTGAATTTTAACCAGGTGATTAATTTTGAAATTAAGGTGACCAATTTAATCTTAGCTTAGATCTCAAATTGGTTATTGAAAATTACCAATTGATTGGGTAATTAGTTCAATGTTTGCGATCTAACTGAATCTAGTTATAAATGCAAGGTAACGTGTTGAATTTCAAATCACATAAATAAGATCGAAAGGAGATTTAAAGAACTAATGTTATGATGACAAAATAAGATTAGCATTATTGAAGATGACCTATATTTTCCATGATTGTTTATCATTGTTGAGCAATACAATTTTACCCCTTTGTGACATCAATTTCCAATCCCTATGTCCCTAAAATCAACTCAATTAGTTTATTCTCCGTTTATTTTAAGATTGTTGTTAGCTTGCGTATTTGAATCTTTTGATGAAATTTGGTGGAATCATCTACCTATATGTTCTCGTTTTCTACATTAAAAATTAGTCGCATCTTAATTCACTCGTTGGATTCTTAACCTCACACTATTCCTTGTGGGATGATTCCTCAACTCTTAGTTGGGTAATTTTCATTAACAACAACTGCTTACTCTTTGGATTTTTTTTTGAAGAGTGGTTTGAGTGTTATAAAAAATCGTACCGCTGTCGGGGAGTAGTAGTTAGGAATTAAATTTGAGAAATAATTTGTGTACTGATTTGCTTGTGGTTGAACTAACTGATGCTTGGTTCTATTGTTGTGTCTTATTGGTAAGTGAAATAATGAATGCAAATAGTGGTGATGATTCTTGTAGCCATGGGCAAGTTAATGAGGTTAGAAAGAGAGATTACATGATTTCACATATCACCAATGAGATTGGAGAAATTCAGTTACCATATGTGCACAAGGATATCACCCTTTTTGTAACTAAACTTATGTTGCAGTCAATCAAAATGAGAGGATTATTTAGAGGTTTTGAACACGAAGATACAAAAGATCACCTCCACAAGTTTGTGAATGTGTGTAGACCTTTTGCGGTTGATGGTATTTCACAAGAATAGATGCGGTTGAGGTTCTTCCTTTCTTGATGAGGGACGCTACTAGGTGGTTGATTGAATTGCCAGTTTTTTTTATTTCTTATTGGGAAGAGTTGGTTGAAGCTTTCCTTGAGATATTCTTTTATTCTTCTAAAGTAATGAAACAGAGGAGTAGTATTCAAAACTTAAAAAGAGTGAATGGAGAACCTATGCATGAGACATGGCTATGTTTTAAGAGGATGTTGCTACAGTGCCCTAATCATGGTATATTTGACAAACTAATGTTACAATACTTTCTACCCGAGTCTTGATGCAGAGAATAAAGGGTTGGTCAATCATCTTATTCATGGCAGCATCATTAGACAACCATTTGTGGTGGCTTTGAGATTGTTTGATGAAAACAAAGGTCAGTCAAAGCTTGGTAAACTAATGTAGTTCATGTGTCACTCCCACACTTGGGAATGTTCAAAGAGAAAGAGGAAAAAAATTGTGGGAGCATGACAAAAACATTACTTTATTGACTGCTCAACATGACACGTTGTCCGTGAATGTCATTGGAAGTGGAAAAAATTCAGTAAATATCATATCCCGTAGGATATATGATGAGAGGTTTCACTCGAGAGGTGAAAAATTAGAGGGTTTTTGGTCAAGTTATCCAAGGCTTGCCGGAAATCAAGGTTAAACCAAAAATAATGAAGGAAGTTCGTATGGAAATAAATCTGAAGATGCCAAGTATACGTCATTTCATGATTTGCCCGATAAGGACTCTGACTGATGCTTTATTAACCAAACTTGTTGGCAAAATGGAAGGGTCAACTATTATTTTACAAGGAATGAAGAGTAACGTTTCAGAATTGCCCACCACCATAACCACACAGTCATCATGCATTAAGTTACTTGAAGAAAAGATTGGCCAATTAGCCACCCTTGTGTATGCAAGCCCCTGTGAAAATTTTGTGACCCATGTGAATGAAAATCCAAAGGCTGCTAGTCAAGTTTCAGCCATAATTAACAGAAGCGGAAGACATTGAAAGACAAAACAAGGCCCGATATTCTAGATGCTCAAAAGGTGGCTGCCGATGATGAACCACCTAAGGAGAAATATAAGACGGAAACAAAAGATTCATAAAGTGAGTTGAAGTTGAATTTTAAAGAGGTTGATGTTTCCGCCCACACTACCCTTAATCTAGATAATTCCTCCTTTTCATCAACAATTGAGAAAAAAGACGAAAATACAATGTTCAAAAATATTTTTGAGATAGGGAAAGATTTGAAAGTAAATAATCCCTTTGGTGGTTGCATTGAACGAAATGTTAGGTTATGCAAAATTGGCAAGACCTGATTTCTCTGATCATAATGACACCTGCTACACCCCACCAATAGGTAAGCCTAACCCTTAGACTAGAGTCATAAGAAACAGACGACCAAGTAGAAGCCATTAACAAGAAGTAAGAGCTTAGAACAAAGAAGAGAAAGGATAATCAACAAAAAACTATACAGGAACCATCCCAAAACCTATCATCCATTAGTGGTTGAGCATCTAATAAAAAATAGGAGTACAAGGCTTTCACAAATATAAGAAAAGTATAGGCTATCTATAAATACAATATAAAGACTAAGCCTAGCCAACACAGAAGGAAACAGGTAGCTCAAGATGCCTGGTTCTCAACCTAATCTCCAAAATGCCAAGCTGCTCCGCACGACTCCAAATCAACTGTTATAACTCAACTACATTCTGCAGGGGGCAGAGTGTATTATGAGTACCCAAAAAGGTACTCACTAGGGAACGACCGACTGAGCTCAAAAGATAACACAAGAATAAAAATAAAGTAATAAGGAAAGCATAACACAAGTGACTAAATATGATATACTAAAGTCGACGTGAAATAAATAATAGAAACAGGAAATAAGGGGTAAGAAGTCGAGTCAAGAATGTACCTAGATCGCAAGCCAACAACCTAATCACAAGTTAATAAGATACATAATCAACTACCTAGTGTCAGGAATACATACAACTACAATTCTAAAGTGAAATCCTACTAGGTCACAATAAAACATATTAGAGAATAGAATATTGTCAAAAAGTAGCCTAAAAAATCCCACATAAACCCGGATTATACAAAAGATAAACATACCCCAACCACCCCCATAAACCGGAGGGTACAAACAACAAAAAAACATACCTGATAGGCAATGCATATGAAAGCAGGGTGAGCAAAAAAACCATCAATGACCATCCAAAATCATAACCACAGGACTGTAGTCAACTCCTAGCTCAGTTGTAAGAGTGACAAATCAATCCAGGCCTCCCAGCAAGTTAGTCCACTCCCAGGGGTGTAAGACGCCCTACTAGAAAGAGTCACCCGTAGCGTGTTGTTTGATGTTTGCATAATCAAGACACAACTTCCGATGCAAGTGTCTACGATCGTACAATAGTTTAGTAACGGGATCGTTCCGAAGAGAGTGGTTTTGGGAATTAATAGAAATATCAAATTTAGTTCTAAATAGTCGTAGCTAAATACATTAATGATTAAAAATATTGTAAATTAAAGGGGGACACAAGAGTGTCAATTAACAATGGGGTTTGGTCACTAGTAAGTAAAAACAGCAAAATAAACAATGATTTCTAAGAAATGAGAGGGGTTCCTTGGGATGTGACGGGAATACGGGTTAAGATAGATTATTGGATACATGCTTTCGATAAAAGATTCATAGAATAAATGTGACTAGACAAAACATTAATGGGGATAAGCTCTCTCTAGAGCAACTTACCCCGTTTCAAATGCGTTCCTCTCGGACACCCACTTGCCGCATGAAGACCACCCTCCGCTTTAACCCACTCACTCTCTCAAGCAAAGTGTGTGGACATGGGACTAGGGTTCACTCTCTCGAGCTGAACATCATGTCGACCCACTCACACTGGCCATCAATTTAGTAGTTTTAGTTTTACGACCTCTCTCTCTCGAAAGCCGAAAACACATAAATAAACTTGTATTTGCAACTACAAATTCATTAAATTCATCCACAACTACTAAACTAAATCCCAATTAAACTACGATTAAACTATTAGCAAGCAAAACCCAACAATTATCTTAACCCATATTCGCTAAATCACACCCCAAGAAATGGGGTTTTTAGCCACACATGTATAAGAGATAGAAATTAATACCAAATTGAGCTCGCATTCAACTGGGTATGAAGATTTAAGTCTTGACACAGGCCAAAATTGAATAATCCAAGAAAACCAACCCAAATCTTGAAGATGAAACCCTTTGGAACTTCAAGTCTTCAAAATACTCTCAAAATTAGAGCAAAAATATCAAAAAGTCCTATTCTATATGAAAATTATAATAATTGTTCGACTATTAAAACTACAACTCTAACTAGTATTTATAGTTTTCACAGATTTGTGCTGCAGCGGATCATTCAGCATCGTTAGTCATAATCGCCGAGCAACTCAGTGATTTGCATTTTGGTGTAGTTCATCGCCGTCTTGCACCATCCTTCAGCATCGTCGTGCTCTGGGTCATTCGGCCCTTGGTTTCACTCACACACCACTATCATGGCTGCTAGGGCATCAATGGCAATGCTCAGTGGAGTCACAGTGTCAGCAAGGGCAGTCTGAATCATGCCTAGAATAGAGGCCTTTAGACTGGCAGACCGACGATTAGCACAATGGGCTAGTTGTCCTATCCGGAGTAGGGAAGCCTGGGTGAGTGGAGGCTGGGAAACAACAGCAACAACAATATGTCTGGGAGGTAGTGCAGCAACAGAAAATCCTGGAGTGTCAGCAGGAGTAATAGTTGTAATAGATATACTTGAAGGTCCAGGGACTGGAGTAGGCAAAGATGCCTCTGTAGGTGATGATTCTGTGTTCACTAACTCCCCCAAGGCTGCCTTCTTCCTTTTTGCTTGATCCTTAAGATACTCGAGTTCGATCCTCTATATATCAATAGAGGATGTGGGCATCACTTCCACATCCTTCTTGGCATCTTAAGGTAACCGAGCTCGTTTACACAGTTCTGTGATCAATATTGGGAATCAAAGTGAGGTTCGGTTCTTCCTTGCACGCATGAGTATCTAAGAAGCAATGATTGTACCCAAATTTATCTGAATTTTCTCTATTATGCAACCCAGGCAGGCTGCCTTGGCAAGGCAAAGAACTGACTCGTTATGGGATGGCATAATTGTGTTCATGATAAAATCGAACTAGAATCTTGCAGTAATGTTCAGATCTTTCTTTTCCATCAGAGTTCATTCCTTCAACAACTTTGGAGAATCATCTAAGATCAGTGGGGCTAACCACTCATTCATCTCATCTAGTTTCTTTGTTCTGATCAAATGCTCGTAGTGATCCCTAATATTAGTGGACATGCCCAAGACTGCGTTCTTCGCCCCACTATCACACTTCACCCTCCTGCCTCTAACAACAACATAGTCAGCTTCTTTGAAGGCCGCTGCTAGCTCCTTTTTTTGGGGTATTAGTGCAATGTATGCACTGTAGAACTCTCTTACCCAATATAGAATATAAGGATCACGGGGTTTGGTGAAGATTTGAAACTTGTGGTGTTTTAGGCGCTCCATTATCTCTGGGTAGCTGTCAATAACCCCACCTATGGATAGACACTTTTCCTCAAGAATCATCCTCAACCCGTCAGTCTTTAATCTAGTCATTGACCTGGGCGGCGGACCTTGTACTGGAGGTGCCAGTACTATTGCGTGCTCTGGGACTGGAGGAGTAGGAGTGGTAGGTTGAGAATTCTTGATCCTAGATGGATCATTCAACTTTTTGGATTGTAACTCAGCCCTCTGTGCCTCCATCTGGTCATCCTCATCAGAACCTACACCCTTACTTTCAGATGGGTTGGGGTCATTGGTATAAAAGCCATCACTGCCGAAGCATGCTTATGATAATTCAGGGGCTTCGTCTTTGCCCTTTCCTTTTCCAACAGTTGTGCAAAGTTCTGCGGCCTTGCTCCTGGATGCAGCTGCATCCTCATTGATTGTAATCCCTTTTACTTTTCCTTGGCGTGGCATATCTCTCCCACCAACTTTAGACTTAGCCATGTCTGCAATTATAGTGAGAAAAGTTAGATAGACTAAATCAAATTCAAGTAAACACAGTTGCAGAAAGACTTGCTAAATAAATTGGCGAATCGCCAAATCTCTTCGGTGGGCTAGGTCGGGCTTGCCGATAGGATTGGCTTAATATTTTAGAATGCTGGTGATAGGAGGGCCTTTTCGGTGAGTCACCGACCTCTTTAGACGAGTAGGGTTTTGTCCGGTGAAAGATATAGTGCGATAAAGGTTCAGGAGTGCAGACAAAGGGAGATCAAGAATACGATCGGCGAGTCGCAGAGTGCTTTTGGTGACCTCAGGCTTCTCACCGAAAGTTACAGAAACTCACAAAATATATCGCATGAATTTAATGGCGGGATAGGCACATTAGGCAAACCGCTGAGTACTTTGGCGAGCTCGACCTAGCTCGCCAAACAGCCTAACGTGCCTACATTTGACCCCTCTTCTCGAATTCAACCGCGCAACCACCAAAAACAAAATTAACCTATGCACTAGTACAATTAAGCTCAGACCCATAACACTCAACCATGCTAAGCACCCTGCATGCACAACCCCGCAAGATTTAACTCATTTTGATGCGCAACAAAAAAGAAATTCAAAAATCAAGATAAAATGGGCAAGATTTATGAATTAAAATAAGCCTTTAAACAATCTAAACTTATTACAGAGGCCCAACACACGACAACCAGATAACATCACTTCCATAAGAGTTCAAATATAAAAAATAAATGCAGGGTTTTGGGAAAACCAACCTTTACTACCGATAACAACAAGACTGAAATGCTAGGTGGCAAAGTAATGCACTTCCAAGCACAAATAAATCAACTAAAATACTTACCGAATGTCAAAATATTGAAAATACTAAGTAGGTGTCAGTTTGCGAAGGTTCAAAGTGAGGGAAAATGAAAAGGGTTGAAAGTTTAAACCTATGTCTTTATAAAAACTACCTAGTTCTCGCCCATTCGGCAACGTTAGTACTGCTTACCGATCCACTCGGCGACACGCTGAGTGATCACTTAACTCACCGAGTTTTACAGGACCTTCAGTCAATGTGAGGGTCCAACGGCGGTTTACATCAGGAACACTGACCTATTCGGCGATGCGCTGAATGGACTTGTAGTTTGCCAATCGCAATTTCCTCACTCTCCACACTTTAACCTGCACAATTAGCACACTATTATTTCTAAGACAAAAATAAAGCATATAAGGCCTTGGGTTTCCTCCCAAGAAGCGCCTTAGTTAATGTCGTGACCCAATGCAAGTCCTCACTCACTATCCATCATTGGGGTTGGCCCTAGTGTTACTAGGTAACCCCAATAACTCATTTGAGTGGAGAGGAGGCACTGCATAACTCATGAGTGTCCTGATCAGCTGAATCGATCTAGAATGAGAGCCAATCATTTGATTCAACACTTAAATATTCTCCTTCATCTCTTCCAACACACGATCTTGTTCGGTGATCTTTTGGAGAATGATATGTACGGTTTCCTCGACACGATTGTTCGTCCTATCTCTAGACTTTTTCCGCTCATGAGGGGTTATGTATCTCCCTTGACTTTTGCACTGGTCTTCCACCTCTAATATTTTGGTGGCCAAATCATTCAGCTGAGTTACCAGTGTGGTTAACTTGAAGTCCCTCTAGACTTCTTGATTTGCCTTGGCCAATTTGATACCATTTCCCGCAGTCATGCTCATGGTATTTTCTTACAACAACAACTCAAAGAAAAACAAAACTAAAAATAAAGTTAGTAAATTAGAATTCTCAAATAACACCACTCCCCGGCAGCGGCACCATTTTGATGTTTGCGTAATTAAGACACAACTTCCAATTAGAGTGTCTACGATCGTACAATAGTAAAGTAACCCAACGAAGGGTTGGGGTCGAGTCCCAATGGAGTGGTTTTAAGAATTAATAGAAAAATAAAATTAAGTTCTAATTAGTCTTAGCAATAGATATTATCAAATGTAAACATACTAAATCTAAAGGGGTGACGCAAGAGTCAATTATCAATGGGGGGGGGGGGGTTTGTAACAAGTAAGCAAAAAATAAGTGAAAATACAAAGAGTACTAATCAAGGAGATGAGATTCTTGGGATGTGATAGGAATACGGGTTAAACTAGATCATTGGGTACATGCTTTTGATAGTAAATTCATTGAATATTTGTGAATAGGCTAGACTATTGTCACGACCCGAGAGCATCCCCAAGTCGTAACATGCGTATTCGACCTCTCGGAGGCCTCATACAAGCCCTTAGCATTCATCACATTAGATATGTAAAATAGTGCGGAATTAAAAACTCTTTAAATAAAATCCCATAAGGCT
>JAJOOF010027519.1:0-20879 GCA_029582545.1 Solanum lignicaule
TAATTAATTTTCTACCCCTTTTGATCCTACGTGGCACTATTTTGAAAAATTTGTCAACACGTGCTGGGCCCACAAGAATAGTGCCACGTAGGACCAAAAGGGGTAGAAAATTAATTAAAAAATAAGTTCAGGGGGGTAATAGGACCTTAGTAAAGGTTAGGTGTGTCTCTGGGATTTCGGGCATAGGCTGGGGGGGTACTTATGCATTTTCCCAAAAAAAAAAAAAAGAAACGACGAATAGTACTATAACAAATGAATGCACGAGATTTTATTTGAGTTAATGAAGTTGAACGACGCTGATTGCACGTGAGCATCCTATAACTAAATCCTTGAAAGGTATGATCAATTGGGTATTTTTCTAACCTTCCTCAATTCTCTCTCAGCTCTTCTTCTATTATAATTTACGAGTTCAACTCATCTATGAAGATTTCTTATTCAAGTTATTTCCATTTTGTATCAGTAGTTTCTATTTTGTAATAGAGTTAATTTTTGCTTCATATAAACACGATAAAATTCCCCAAAATTGTTGAGTTCCATTTGATTTAGTTTAATTTATTGGATCATAACAAAAATGTAAACCCTAATACATTAACAAATAAACCAGATAAAATATAAATAATATAATACGAAAAAATAAATGGTAGTACAAATTACCCTCGGATCATCCATATTAGAATTCTCGTCTGCCATTGTTGTGACCTCTTGAGAGCTCTAACCTCTAGAGGAAATTCAGAGCTTTCTAGAAATAAAATAAAAAAATTCTCAAAGTTTTAAATTAGGATAATTAACATACTAAAATATTTTAAAAGCATATAAAAGAAAATCATCAAATAAAACTTTATTGACCAATAATTATGCTTTCTTAATTTTTTTAAATAAACAAATGTGAAAGAAAAAAAAATATATGTAAGGTGCAAAGAAAAATAAAATGGAGGGAATAATTGGGACTTTGAGAAGAAGATGTCATATATCAACAACCAAGAAGAGATACAAACATTTGATAACAACAACAACAATCAAGAGAGGAGCAGTAATGACCTTTATCACCCAAAGAAGAAGAACCTTGAAGCTGGCGTTAAAGGCAACTATGAAGAACATCCTCATTGGCTACAACAACAAGGAAGAGAAAGAGTAGATGTAGGAATAGGAAAAGTGACGAGCTCATTTAGGAAACCCTATTGTAGGCTCTTTGTTATATTCACCTGGACTGGTCACTTTTGGGTCGACCAGGTTCATATTTGTATTATGGAACTTGGCCCAGTTTGATTAATTGAAAAAAAATAAATGAAATTGGACCTTTGAGTAAAATTAAATGGATATTTAAATCAACTATTGAACGTTAAGGATAGACGTGAGCTAAACTATTAACAAAGAATATTTGTTCAATTTTAATACTTTAAAGACATAGTTAAAACTTCATCGTTGTCTAATTTACATATTTTACGTAAGGATCATTTTTTTTTGAAAGAGAAAAATTGGTATGATTAAATATCAACAATTATAATTTTTTATTAACTAATAATTAGATCAAACTGTTGTAACACCTCAAAAAAAGAAAACAAAAAAAGAAAACAAAAGACTTGTAAGGAAGAGTTCAAGAACGGTGGAAGAGTCCACGGTAAGTGTAACACCCCGCTACTAGAAAGACTTAGAATTAGAAAGAAACCGTTTTTGGAAATAATCAAATTTGGAAAGTTTGACAAAGTTAAGCTTGGGGCCAGCAATGGGTGCCAGTCCCGCCCAGGGTGTAGGCTCGGGGCGTGACAATAGCAATTCATTGTCCCTATCTACGTGCGCCCGTATGATCTATCTTAGAAAGAAATAGCTAGTGGATCCACCTAAGCTAGCAGTATAAGGTCCTTGCCTTGGCATGTAAGGAAATATCTTTTCGGTGTGGGAGCAAGACACCGGATTTCATGTTATAACTCACGTGGTCTGTATCAGTTAATGGAAAATATCCCACAAAATGAACTAAAGTTACTTCAATGGTTTTATAAAGCTTTCGTTATGATTTTAATAAGACGCATTGACCATGTTCATGATTTATGATTCATCTTTAATGGTTTACTATGTTTTAGTTTGTTCATGCATACCTTATGTCCCCTTATGATCGTGTTTTACGTTTTTATGCATATCTCTCATACTTAGTACATTCGATGTACTAATGCATAAGTGTGATGCCTACATTGTCTCATAATGTAGGGTTTGCCGCTTCTTCTCCTCCCGCTCGTGGCTAGTTGATCAATTGCTCTTGATGAGTCCTCATGTTACGAGGACCATGTCACCTTTATTTTATTTTCTTATGTTTTAGTTTTTTTATTTTGTATGTGGTGTACGGGTTGCTTTCCGACCACTTCTTTTATGTATAGATTGACTTGTCAAGTTTATGAGTAGACTTCCTCTTTTATGTCAAACTCTTTCATTATATGAGATTCCTAATTTTTGTCCATTATATTGTGTATATGTATGTCAAGTGGCTTGTGTAGAGCCTCTCGGGTTCTTATACGCCATGCCACATTTAGGGTGTACTTTTGGTCGTGACAACTACATATTAAACTGCCAAAAATGGTCTATTATGTATCTACGAACCACACAGTATTAAAATTAGCTAATTATATTAATGAGTAAGTTTTAGTACCTTTTAAATAACTTAATTATTCAAAGTCTAGTTTCTTTAATTAGTGAGCTTACAATTATAATAATGACAAGAAGCTTCATATCTTGCTTAAATCTCCTCACCCTAAGATCTTTTTCTATAAGTAGAGCTAGTAGTGTTGATTAGATCATCCCAAATAACGTATAAAGGCATATTATTTTCATCACATATGGGAAAGGAGATTTGTTAGAAAAGGAATTAAAATAAAATACAAACAAGGAGGCAGATGCAAACAAGAAGCAACCAAGTGGATTGTTACTGGACTCCCAGGACTTCTTATCCTTTTAACTGAGGTATAAAACAACTCATACACTGTTAATTCACATATTAATAACTACACATAATTTACCATATATAATAGAATAAAGAATTTAAAATGTAGGATAGATAACTTGGTGAAATAATTTGAATGAAAATGCAAGACAGGGGACTGAAGACAGTTTTTCGTTCACCAGATGTATAGTTTACCAAATCAGTTCCAACTTGTAACTTGTTGTTTTAGTCGATTGCTGAACAAAAGAATAAAGATTTCTAGTATAGGATTTATAATTACTATTAAACAAATAAGATCTTCTATGACTTAATTCTTCCTTGATTTTCATTGGTTAAGTCACACTGTCTTTGTTCAACTTGCTGGTCAATTGTGTCTGGTGCAACCACACCGGCTACACTTATTTGCTTCAGCTATGCTGCATCTGTGCAAGAAAAGAAAATTTCTCTCCAGTGATGACGCATTTCCAAATCTGGAGGTTATTGGAAAGGTCTGCTTCGACAAGACTTTGTTTTTCCCACAACGATGCTTCAACAAGGAAGGTCTGCCTTGGCGACATCATACTTATGAGGGCCTTCCACTTAAGCTGAATTTTATCACTGGTACAACCAGACCTCCGCTTTGGCGAGGATAACTGTACTAGAAAAGTTTGATCCAAATATGATTTTGGGAGATTTTGAACTTTTCTTGAGGGTATTTCTGACGCTGCTTTGTGATTTCTTCACGGCTTGAGGCTGAACTTTATCACCAAACAACCAGACCTCCTTTTTGGTACTTCCCCATTGATTTGCAACACCCCGTACCTTCAAATTCTTGATTGCACCATTTGTCATTCGAGATCTCACTTTTAAAAGGGCTCAACACAGGGAGATGCCACTGCATCACACTCATGTGGACCTCATCTCATGACACAACTCAATGGGTTTCGCAAGCCATTTTGTTTCAGAGATGCTTTAGGATATGCAGTCCCCTCTAGTCAAATGTGGATGCCATACCCGACCTCATACTGATGATATCTAACCAACGATTTTCCTCTGAGTGGCGAGGTGATTTGTGGTCCCCTAGCAATTCAAGAGATGTGGACAGCATCCCATTGCATACTACTAGATTTAAACTAAGATTATATCTCAAGGTTGGAAGGAGACATGCGGTGGCATCGAACAGTGAGATTTCTTAAAAACCCCATGTTTATGTGATTTTTCGTCCCATTCTCATTCTTTCAAGCCTTAAGCAAGGTTTTTCTCCTTCTGAACCTCTCATACCAAGGTAAGTCCCTTATACAAACTTCCATGTAAATTCAAGCTAAGTTATTATGCTTGATAGTTACGGAATTCTAACTGTTGGAATGTATGTGTCCACTAACTACAATGGGACCGGATCCTTTAGACACTTTATGATGCTCAAAAGTAAATACAGAAATCAAAAGAACACACAATACTTTATGTGGAAACCTTCTTGCTCAAGGGAGTAAAACCACGACCTGTCTCACAGGATTTCAAACTGTTATTACTAATCTTCTCAAGCAAAAGTAAAACACAGTTTACAGCCACACAAGAGATTAACCTCCTAATGTCTATTCTAAGTAATACGCACTATTACTCATCGAGCCAAAGCAATGCCTGCATTTCCCACTATACTAACCCTTACTGATTAATATAGTCTTTAACGCAACACACAAAGTTGACCTCAACTAAGTTCTTACACTGATTCACCCAAGTTTTGAAACGTTTCTAACACAAGTGAAATGAATCCTACAATGTAAGCACAAATACAAGCAATCAAAATAACAGCAGATTCAGAAAGCAAACCGGTAGTCTACGAGGTCCCTTGCTATTTGTTGAAGCTTGAATAATATTTCTTTGAATGAATTAATTTATTGTTTTTCTTGATGATTAAATCAATCCATGAAGAGTTATTGATTGTTGGACAAACAACCTCGTCCATTCTGATTGATGTGGTACACTGGCGACCTCACCAACCTTTGACGTAACAGCTTTCCAACTGTAGAGCACATAGACCTGAACGAACACACTCTGCAGAGGACCGGGTCCCTGCATTTGTGAGGAGATCATCAAAATATCTGGGAACAGTAAGACTTATCATTTCCCCCATTTTTGATGATGACAAACAAACTCTACGCTGCCTGACATGAGTTTAACATACATTCAAAATGCATTAGTTCCCCTATCAATAGTATTCCCTTTAGTTCCCCCTTTCACTAGTATTCCATATTCCATCTATATCCCCTCTTCTCTTTCCCACTAAATTTCCTAATTTCACAGCAAATAACAATCAAATTCCCCCTTTTGACATCATTGAAAAGGAGTAGCACTAAACATATGCAGGTTGCATGCAAAATGTTAGGAATTCAGGGTCGTGGGCCACACAGTGCATGCATAAGTAAGTAGAAATAGAAAAGATAAAAGCATACTAGACAAGGCACAAGAAATAGTATCATTAGATCACAGAGTTGACCACAGAAGTCAGCCAAAATAGTACACTTTGCCACTAGAGTTAGATAGAAAATACTGGAGAATAGGGAGACAGAACACATTTAGGACGGAGGGGGAGGGGGAGTGAGGGATCTCATCAGCAAAGTCATCAGCTCATTTGCATCGACATGGGCTTGGATGATTTGCTTGTTGAGAGCTTGAACTTCCTCACTGAGTGACGCATTTGTCTTCAGCAGTTGCTCATTCTCAGTTCTCAACTTGTTGACCTCCTTCGTATCCACAGAACTGGTACCGAGTCCCTTGGAGATGGCCCCTGCAACTGAGCCTTAGGTTGTGCAATCTCAACCTCCTTATCATTCAGGATTACTGTAAGGTAAGTTAACTCTTGTTTGAGAGAGGCTTGCTGCTCTGGAAGATTTGACACATAAGACTTACCCTTGGCCTTTCCCTCAATACATTCACACTCCAAAAGAGTGACAACAGAGAACATCTGCTTGACAACAGTACCAGGTACTCCTCATCCAAGAGGCACTTCAAAATGTTTGAACACATGGTTCAGCAGATATCCATACGGAGTGCCATGTTTGGCAGTCTTCCAAGTCATCATCCTGTGCATGTGTTCGAGCATTATTGCATGAAGATTGATGGCCTCAAGTTCATCCAGTTTTTCCATGAGAAACAGATCAACATCAGATGCTATAGTTCTCTTCTCAGTCCTTAGTACCAAAACTTTGTTGATAAACTCAAACATTAACTGGTACTCTCCTCTGAGAAATTTCTTAGGCAGTTCTGCTCGTTTGATGTCCCCACGCTTTGTGGCCTGTTGAGAAAACTCTCATGAAGGTTTGTAGCCTTCAATGGACCGGATCCCTTCCACAGGTACACCCAAAATGACGCCCAAAATTCTTCATTTAGAGAGATTTTGACCCTTAACAATTGTCCTAACCCCCCATCACTTAGAAGCTCCATCTTATAGTAGAATTCACACACCTCTGGTTCATGCAAGTAAGGTGCTGGGGCTTCAAATTGGTGATCCCAACTTTGCAGAGAAACATAATCAAAGAGAGTAAACATACCACATTCTATAAGAATTTTAGGATCCAAAACTGTTCCATTTATCACCTTTTGTATCTCCATTTCTACAATGCCCTCTTCCCTGGTAAACACATTTTCCTCCACTGGCTTCTGAATTGGGGGACCTGGTCCCTTTACTGGTTTTATTTCATAGGACCCCTTTTAATCTCCTTCTTCACCAGTGATTTCTTTACTGACTTATGACCCCCTTTAGATTTAACCCTTTAAACCTCTGCTTCCTTCTTTCTTTTAGCCACAGCTATAGCAATGTTATCAGATTCTGTTTCACTCGACCCTATAGGTAGAGGTGTTGAGGTAGGTTCCTTAGGCACATGACCAACCCTTCTTCTTTTCCTGTTACTTTCTGTTTGGATTTCATTTTCTGCTATGGCACTTCACATCATCTTTTGAAACTCTTCTCTAGTTGCATATCTTTTCTTGTCTCCTTTGGTGTGAGACTCTACCATCTTTCCCTTGCCCTTTCTTTTTCTTTCTTGTTCCGACTCAGTCGAGTTTAGTCTTAGGACATCATTAACTGCTTCTAGATCTGGGACAGCCATTCTCGGGGCGTTAGCACCTTGAACCCCTTTTGTACGCCACACCAAGGGAGCTTCTTCTTCCTCCTCTTCCTCACTGTGAACATCGAATGACTTAGGAGTTTGGTCGAACACAGGTTGAGCACTATGAGGGACCTGATCCAGCGATCTCAACTTTTGTTCCAATAGAGTTGGTTGAACATCTCCTCTGAGGGAGGCCAAACTTTGTACGGCCACCAATTCCTCTGTTGCTGCTAAAATATTGTACTCTGGACCCTTGCCCTCAGGAAAAATCCCCTTCGAATAGCCACTCAGACATGGTAGTTCACACAGCCCTAGACACCACTTCTAATTCTTCAGTGGTTGTTTCAAGACTAGGCTTCACAACTAACTAGGCCTCAGAATTTTGGGATTTCTCACCGGATAGAATTAAAGTGGGAGAAAAGGGTAAGACTTCCCCAGATTGGAGTGCAGGAGACGCCACCACTTCTTCAGTAGGAGGTGTGTTAGATTCGCCAGTCTCACCAACCCCACAGACTATTGTGGACAGAGATTCTTCTGGGGGAGGAATTGAGAAATTGAATGAACTGGATTTTCAATTTCTTGGGAGATAGGGAGTTTCGAGGATGAAGAAGAGTTAGCCATTTTGTTGCGAGAGGAGAAAGGATTTGAAAAGTAAAGAATGAATTCAAAGAAAAATTAGGAAGAATTTAGGATGTTTGGATTCACTCAAAAGATTGTATTTAAAAAGGGTATCAGGTCCCTGAACAGTAGTGACGCTTGGATTTAAAGTGAAAGGACGTCTGAAACTGACATAATGAATGGGGGAAAGGACACGTGGCAGCGATCGTTGATAGAAAACTTTGTAGCATAAGTGATACTAACCTTTGGGGGACCAGGTCCCTTTCTATAGATAGCTCTACATGTATGATTATATCTTTCCTCTAGCCAACATGCCATGAGTATGTACCTGCAGTACGGTACCAGATGTGAATTCTCAAACGATAAGCAATACAACCTGTATAGATACCTGCCCTCCTTAACATAGTCAGAAAGGGAGACTTCATGCAAGCTTGTTATAAAATCAGGTGACTTTGTGCATCCCCAGCTTCAGTGTCTTCTTGACGAAGTTTTCTTTGCTCAATGAATTTGTAATGATATGAGCCACCTGGTCTTCTGTCTTGCAAAATTTCATCACTACATTTTTCTTCTCAACATTATCCCTTAGAAAGTGATGCCTCACATCTATATGTTTAGTCCTCTTATGCTAAATAGGATTCTTGGCCATGTTCATTGCACTTGTGTTGGCGCATATGAGGGGAATAGTGAATATGAGAGCACCTAAATCTTCGAGTTGTTGCTTAATCCATAAGAGTTGAGCACATCATGATGCATCAGCCACATATTCTGCTTTTGTTTTAGATAAGGCTACTGAATTTTGCTTCTTGGTGCCTCATGAAATCAGTGTTGCTCATAGGAAATGTGCCATGCCTAAAGTGTTTTTTCGATCAATAAGAAAACCTGCATAGTCAGCATCAGCATAACCAATTAAATCAAAAGAGTCACCAGAAGTGTAGAAGAGGACCATGTCCTGTGTTCCCTTCAAGTATCTCAGTATTCACTTGGCTACCTTCAAGTGTGATTCCTTTGGTGCTGCTTGGAACCTGGCACACATCCCTACACTGAAGACTATGTCAGGCCTACCTGCAGTGAGGTAGATAAGTGACCCAATGATTCCTCTGTACATGGTCTGATTAACATCAATCCCTTCTTCATCCATGTCAAGTTTGAAACTTGTGCTCATGGGAGTGTCGAGAACTTTTGCCTCTAACATGTTGAACTTTTTGGGCAATTCTTTTATGTAATTCTCTTGGCATATTGATGTACCCCTAGGGGACTGTTTGATTTGCAATCCCAAGAAGAATGTAAGCTCCCCCATCATGCTCATTTCAAATTCACTACTCATCAAATCTGCAAACTCTTTGCACAGTGAATTTGAGGTAGCTCCAAATATGATGTCATCTACATATACCTATACAATCAACAACTCCTTATTTGTGGATTTTAGGAACATATTATTATCAATTTTACCACTCTTGAACCCATTTACAAGTAGGAATTTTGATAGGCACTCATACCAAGCTCTGGAGCTTGCTTTAGACCATACAAAGCTTTGTCCAGCTTGAGCACATGGTTCGGGAGATCTGATCTTCAAAACCTGGAGGTTGCTTGACATATGCCTCCTCCTTCAAATACCCATTCAGGAAGGCACTCTTGATATCCATTTGGAACATCTTAAACCCCATGTAACCAGCAAAGGCTATTAGAATTTTGATGGCTTCCATTATGGCTACAGGTGCAAAGGTCTCATCGTAATCAATTCCTTCCTCTTTATTATACCCTTGTACCAATAGTCTTGAATTGTTTCTGGTGATTGTACCATGCTCATCAAGTTTGTTTCTAAAAACCGATCTGGTCCCAATAATAGTTCTATTGAGAGGTCTGGGGACCAGGTGCCACACTTTGCTTCTCTCAAACTGATGAAGTTATTCCTGCATTGATGTCACCCAATCAGCATCTTTTAAAGCTTCCTTGATGTTCTTGGGTTAAATGGAGGATATGAAGGCTGAATACACAACTAGATTTCTTGTTTTAAATCTAGTTTGTATTCTAGAGTCAAGTCGAGAGACAAGATTGTCCAAAGGATGAGAAGATTGATGTTTACATCCAGACTTTCTAGTTATCTCTTCTTCAAGATCAGCAGTTGATTCATCTTCTTTAGGTACTTTGTTTTGAGAGTCATCCTCTTGAGCAGTACTAGAGGGACCAGGTTCCTCTGTGGGTTCTGCACTGTTTCCTTTCTTTCATACTTGACTCTCCATCAGTGTCTTCATTTTGTTCAGCTTTGCTCTTTTTTTCAGATTCATCAAATATCACATGCATACTTTCTTAAACACACAGAGTTCTTTTATTGAAAACTTTGTAAGCATTGTTGGTAGAGGAGTACCTAATGAACAACCATTCATCACTCCTGGCATCAAACTTGCCCAGATCATCTTTTCCATTGTTCAATACAAAGAATTTGCAACCAAAGAGCTTCAGATGAGAAATTGAAGGTTTCCTGTCATTCCACAACTCATATGGAGTTTTCTTGATTACTAACCTGATCAGACATGTATTTGTAACATAGCAAGCTGTGTTGATTGCTTCTGCCCAGAAGTTCATTGCAAGTCTTGAGTCAATCAGCATAGTTCTAGCAATATCCACCAAGGTCATGTTCTTCCTTTCCACAACCCCATTTTGTTGAGGAGTTCTTGGTGCAGAGAGGTTGTGATGAATTCCATTTTCAGCACAAAAGCCTTCAATTTGACTGTTTTCAAACTTCGTGCCATGGTCGGATCTAATGCGTGAAATCCTGCGGTTAACCTTCAGTTGAATTGCTTTGGCAAAAGTGATAAGTAGTCCAGCTGTCTCATCCTTGGTCTGCAAAAAATGTTCCAGGTGAACCTAGAGAAATCATCAATAATTACCAGAATGTACTTCTTGCCTCCTCTACTTAGGATTCTGACAGGTCCATATAAATCCATGTGAAGAAGTTCTAAAGGTCTAGTTATGCTTACACCTTTCTTGGAGGGTTACTACACATGGCTTAGATAACATTCTTAACATAGAAATCCATGGCCGCAGAGTAAGGGGATAACAAGTATATGGCTAGAAAAACATCAAAATCAAGCGTATCCAGCATAATAAGGTCAGGTCAAGTGTCATATCCATGAATAGTCACCAAAAATGATCTATACACCAGATCCACTACAAATGACTCACCCAGGAGGTTAAAACACGTAATGGCTCTGATAGAGACTCAGAACACAAACTCAGACCGAAAACATAATAAATAAACACATAAGAGTATGTAGACCTCAAATCAAATAAAGTTAAGAGAGGGCTGATAGAAAATAAGTATCGTACATGTGATGAAAACGTTCAATACCTCATCCTCCGCCCTCTTTGGAGCTATTGTCACGACCCAAAAATGGATGTGATGGCATATGTCTTCTCCCACCAAGACAAGACAGCCTCAACTCAACGAAAATGAAAGAAAAGCAAAAAAAACATTAAAACAAGCACAAAATAAAGCAAAAAACTTATTCTTCTATAAAAACCCCCAAAATATGGTTATCACATTTATAAGCCAGTAATACATAAGTGCAGAATTAAGAAATAAACACAAGTCTCAATCTTTGTTTCTCAAAAAGAACAAAGTGTAAGAAAAGGAAAAAGAGGATCCGCCAAATGACAAGCAGCTACCTCTTCAAGTCTTTGATGAGCCTCGAGATCAATAGAAGGAATAACACGAGTCCAAGCTCTGAACCTACAAATGTAGAAGCAATGGGCTAGTACCAACAACGCCGACATCCAACAAGCAACCTACAAAACAAAACAGCTTCCTAGAAATTGAACACCCCTTACACTCCAATCGAACCTCCTTAAACTATAAACTACACAGAAATCATCCCTACCTAGCAATTCTACAATACACGGCTCACAGACCCAATATTCACAATTCAACAATCAAACAAATCAAATAAGTCAATCGCATTGACAAGTAGTTCGATCCCACATAACAAGCACATCAATCACAATCCACAAGTAAGTCACGTATAAACATCAAGTGTATGAAGTCACAGTGACCATCACTATTCGGGACCATTTTCCATTTACTCTATAAAGCTCACCGGCAAAGACCTCGGCATAATAACACTCGCGGGAAAAGACTTCAACATAATATCACTCGCCGGTAAAGACCTCGACATGATAACACTCACGGGCAAAGATCTCAACATGATAAAACTCACCGGCAAAGATCCCGGCATAATAACACTCACCGGCAAATACCTCGGCATAATAACTAATCACATGCCTCATCACGGTTTTTTCAATCAATGCATACAAGCAATATCACACCATATGGAAGAGACAACAAATCATACAATTCAAGTCCACAATCCTGCTTTCAAGCATTTCATCATTGAATACACAAGGGATTACAATAAGGCAATTTACATAGTCATGTTCATCACATAGACCTTTTTCATTTCAACCCCATTTTGTTCATTTAGATATAACAAGTGGACAATTTAAACCCTTCACCTCATTTTCATTATTCCCAATACACAATAAACAAAGGAAGCATACGAATATAACTAGAATACAAGGTTTAGGAAGTCATTTTCTTTAAATCAATCAAGAATCACTCTAATAGTTGAGTATTCCCCTTCTAAAGCCCTCTCGAAGCCACACAATCTATAATAATAAAGTATTTACGATAAATTTTCAGAAACAATACCACCATCAATCTTCTTGAAAGGTGGGTCAATCAACATAAAAATATTACTCAATGCTTTAGGAACTTATTAGGGAAAATAATTTTGAGATAGGACTTGAAATTAGTTCACAAACTCCATTTTAACAAGAACTTGGGATCTTAAAAGACCACATCATTTACCAATAAAAACCTCATATTTTGATGTTAAAACTCAAAATTAATCAAAGGAACTGAAGGCTTAGGATCAAGAGCCCTTACCCAACTGATCTAGCACATAAATCCCTTTCCCTAAGTTTAAAAAGGTGAGATGGGGCTTAAACCCCAAAATGAGAAGAAAAACCCCTCTTATGTATCGCTTAAGCAAACCTTGCCAAAAACGTGTTTGTCGTTTAAGCAAAGGCTGCTTCGCAAAAGTGAAGGTCGCGTAGGAGACAAGCCCATCGCTTAAGAGAAGGTTGCTTAAGCGGCTAGCCTTCGCAGAAGCAAAGCCTGCAGACACTAGCAATTTTAGCCGAATTCCAAAACATTGAAAGGATCCTCGGGATTCATTCAGATCCCCGCACACACACAATCCACAAATGCAAATCAATAAAACTCGACGTTCCCAAATCAATGGAACTGTCAAAACACGAATCCAGAGTCTCTTTGACCCGACATCCATGAAAATCATAAGAAACCAATGATTTTAGGCCTAACAAGACTAAAATAAACTTGGGACCTCTCAAAAATCAACCTAGACCTCACCTAGGACTTAAATCATTCATCAAATCCAATAGAACTCTCAGAATCCTGATCTAAGTATCTGAACCCTGAAGGTTGATCAAAGTCAACCCAAAGGCTAAAGTTTCACAATTTCACAACTTTGGACATCAAATCCTCAAAAAAACTCGGAACTAGAAACCGACAACTCTCACTGATCGGATTTCAAATTCTGAGACTGATGGATTCGACAGAATTCCATTTTGATACTCAGAACTCCAAAAGACACCGAAAACCACTTTCTTAACAACTTAGCCTTTCAAACTCAAAACTTATCAAATTCTGAAAATTAAACTCACAGTTTAAAACAAACATTTCAAACTCAATAAAAATGACTAAGGGTCGACATCTAGAGGGGCAAAAAAATAATTTCCATGGAGAAAAAAATGACTGACTGGGTTATTACAATTGCATATAGGTGACCTTTTTCACCTTTAAACTAGGCATTTGATCTACCTCCTACCCTACCTTTCCGAAGTCCTCCTCATGCCTATAGTGACCATCCTACGATCCTAACCATGGGCTACACCTCTAGCCAGAGGTGCTACAACTGAAATTGGATGAGCAGCCTGTGGAGTAGGTGCAATCATCCCTTGTCGAGAACATTTTCTAGACCAATGACCAATTTCGCCATTATCAAAACAACCTTGAGACGACAACCCACCACATCTCATAGAACCCAAATATGATCCCCCAAATTATGACCTGCATCAAACCACCCTAATTGTTCTAACATGCCATCTGATGGCCTTGAGTGCAGCTTAGACAGGGAGCCTCCACTAACTATGGTGTTGATATGCTAGGGGAGTGTCCTATCATAGGAGTTTGTCCCTAAACTAGGAACCAATGTAGGTAACCTATGATGATATCACAACCCTTTAGGCCTTGCGATGGGTCTCCTCCATAGTATAGGCATGACAAACAACATCTAAGAAAGCTCTGCCCACTGAAGTGATAAAATATTTCTTGATAAAAACTTCAACCTCAAATGAGAAATAAAGTAACCATTTATCTTCCGCTCTTTAGGAAAAATCACTGTAGCATTCTTGGAGAGCTCCTAAAATCTTTCCTATACTTTGACACAATCATGGATGCCTGCTCCAATCTAGGCCATTGATCTCCGAATATTTGTAATTGAGGTGAGCCTAAACCACTCAAGAATTATGACCTATATTAGAATCACCTTGACTATACTACTGAAAATCTGAGATCTGGAGTGCCTCTTGGACAAACCGACTAGATTGACCTATGTGTTGATAGCACTTGTGAGGCCAATCATAGGAGTCATTTTCCCTAGACTGGGAACCAAAGTTATTGCCATTGTGACAAGTGTTGTTATTGGTGACTCATTGGGCCTCGCAACGGATCCCGTTTATAGTTGTGTCATGATCAACAACATCTAATAAACATTTGCCCGCTGAAGCTGTAGACTCTTTCTTGATCAGCAACTGCACCCTCAATCCATCCACAAAGAAACAAACTATCTCTTGTACTCTAGAAAGAATCATGGTAGCATGCCTTCAGAGTTCATGAAATCAGGCTTATACTCAATATGGTTATCGAGCCCTGCTCCAACATATCAAACTAATCCACGGGTTGATCGTTTACACTCCTCAGTTTGGACCTATATCAGAAAACTTCATCCAAGACATAGAAGTTGACCCAACAGGTCTACAATTCATATACGATGCTACATCAAATTGATTCGCGGTAAATTTGGATCCTTTCAACTATACTAACCCCAAAGCATACAAACTCTCCCTCATGGTCGTCAAACACTCGTGGGTATCCTCCCCTACAACTCCAAAAAACCTTGGAGGAGTAAGTTTCAAAAACACTATGAGCATATTATTATACTCTAATGACATAGCTCAGATGGCAGCTCAATTTGTGGAGTCAGTATTACCGGCTCAACCACAAATGCTGGTATAGTTGGAGTTGGGGCCTACTGCATGCCCCTAGCATGGCTTATAACTGAATGATAGCCTTCTACAAGTCTAGGGAAATGGCTAGCACATTTGTTAGTTGGACTGGTCCCTGCCCCTCATGTTGTGGAGGAATAAGAGTTGGCTGAGGCTCCACAAGACCCAATCCTGAGATGGTTCTCCAGCTCATGCCCGACCTAGGGGTGCCCTCTACCCCTAGCTTGGACTTTATCTTCTGGACCAGGAGCATCACCCCTTGTCCAAGAACCGTGTGTGTGAGCTATCATGCGAAAGAGTAAAATAAGAAAGCGTCACGTCCTAAATTACCCCTAGACGTGAGATGGAGAATAGAATCTCAAAAGACTCTAAACAAGCCTTTTGACTTAAGAATGATAAGAAAACAACATAATTGAAATAAAGCTTAAAATCATAATATATGTTTCAAGCTACATCTCCTAAGATACTTAAATCATAGTACAAAGACTTTAAAATAGGGAAAAACTACCAAGTCTGACAACAAGCCTCGACAAATCATATGTGACTAGGACAAGTCCTAACTTATGAATAATCTGAAAACTAAAATGACCTAAAGAAATAAAAGACATGTGTGACAAAGTCCTTGAATCATGACAACTCATCAAAAACTAAGCAAAGCTGATCAATCCACTAGCCACAGCCTGATGGAGGAACGTTAGAACCTATATTAGAAGACAATATAGGCACAAGAGAATATATTGTTGGCTGATAGAGGATATTCTCCATATCAAGATTTGATCCTCTAAGATCTTAAAGATAATTGTTGTAATCTAGAATATCTTTGTCTCTTTTTTTGTAAAACATATGATTTTATAGAATCCAAGATTTCATGGGATCTAGTTGATTCTGTTCCACAATCTCTTATATATATATAGCCATGTATTTGACATAGAAAGATATGAATGAAACATTTCAACTATCTTATTCCACATGGTATCTGAGCTTTAGGCTTATTCCTTACTAGTTTCATCCATCTGTCTTGAAATATTCTTTTTTTCTATCTTTATCTGCCCAGAGATTGAAACCATTCAAGAACCATGCCAGAAAATGTGACTGCTGTAACTATTCCAGCCTCTGGAATGTTTGTGCAACTGTAGAGAATAACTTATTCTCTACAGTTTCATCTGGTGATTTGCAAAACATTCAAGCCTCTTATCGGTTGAATGGAAAAAATTATCTAAAAAGGGCTCAACTGGTTCGTACCTTTTTAAAGGGTAAACGAAAAAAACGACACCTTCTTGGTACAGGACCATCTAAAGAAGACCCCACGCTTGATGCATGGGATGTACATGATGCAATGGTGATGTTTTGGTTATGGAACTCTATGCTTCCAGAAATCACCGATAGCGTTATGTTTCTGAGCACCGCTAAGGAAATTTGGGATGCAGTGAAGGAAACGTACACTAAAGTACATGATGCTGCCATGATCTATGAAATAAAAACAAAACTTTCTGCAGCAAAACAGGGAGCTCGACCTGTCACTGAATATTCTAACTTTTTACAGGGGTTATGGCAAGAAATGGATCATTGTCAATGCATTCAAAATGGGTTGTAAAGAAGATGATGTAATTCTAAAAAGATTAATTGAAAAAGAAAGGATTTATGATTTTCTTGCAAGGCTAAATGCAAAATTTGATTCCGTGAGAGTGCAAATCTTAAGAAAAGAAGATCTGCCATCATTGAATGAGACAATGACTGTTATATGAACAGAAGAAGGATGGACGAGTGTTATGCTTGGAACTCAAATTAATGAAGAATCAACTCTCGTAGAAAAAGGGACAAGTTCAAAAGAATCTGGAGTTTCACAATGGGAGAGCACCATCAATCCCGCAGGTCCATTCAATCTGCCATTCAATAGGGACAATCTTTATTGCACCTATTGCAAAAAATATCGGCACACCCGAGAGAGATGCTGGAGACTCAATGGTAGACCTCCAAACAGAAACATTAGTGATGTTAAGTAGGCACATATAGTTAGCAAACCTCAGTCTGATGAAACAAATCCACACTCAACTTCAGTAGGTAGTTGTTCATTGGCCTTCACAGGTATTTCTTGCTCTTTTTTTACTAATGTCTCAGACAAACTTTCTCGAATATGGGTGGTTGATTCCGAGGCAACTGATCACATGACCAGTTCCTCTCATCTCTTGATATCATATTCCCCTTGTCCTAGCTATTAAAAAATAACTATAGCTGATGGTTCAGTTATTACTGTAGTTGGACAAGGATACATAGCACTGGGGAAATCCTTGAAACTTAAAGATGTCCTACATGTCCCAAAATTATTTGCAAATCTCATTTCTATCCAGAAACTCACCAAAGATTCCAAATGCCAAGTAACTTTCTTTCCTTCATATTTCTTATTTCAGGAACAGAACACGAAGGAGATGATTAGGCGTGCTAGTAAGAAAGATGGTTTGTATTGTCTGGATGTCCACAATGGTAAAGATACAACTAAGAATTCCTTATCTAGTTCATTCTTGTCTGAATCTGTTATGTCCAATAAAGAAAAAGTATGGCTTTATCATCATCGGTTAGGTCATCCTTCCTTTTATGTAATCAAAATGATGTTCCTAGCTTTTTTCAAATATTTGATTGTTGAGTCTTTTCATTGTGATGATTGTGAAATTGCAAAACACAAACGTGTTTCTTATCCAATTAGTCACAAAAGAAGTCAAACTCATTTTTCTCTTATTCATAGTGATATTTAGGGACCCTCTCCTGTTCATAATATTTATGGTGCTAGATGGTTTGTCTCATTCATTGATGATTGTACAAGAGTAACGTGGATCTATTTGCTAAAGCAAAAATCAGATGTTAGTCGAATTCTTCCTACCTTTTTTAATCTGATCAAAACCCAATATGATGTGCCTATTAAAAGATTCTGATCTGATAATTCCAAAGACTACTTCAATCAAACCCTCTCTGCTTTCTTCCAAAAACAGGGAGTTATTCATGAATCTTCATGTGTCAATACTCCTCAACAAAATGGGATAGCAGAGAGAAGAAATGGTCGGTTACTTGACATTACTAGATCACTATTGTTTCACAAAAAGGTGCCAAAACAGTATTGGGGGGAAGCTGTCCAAATTGTTGCACATCTTAGTAACAGAATGCCATCAAGAATTCTGAACTTTAAAAGTCCGCTTGATACTCTTAGGAATTTCTTTCCCAATTTTGAAATTTCCAATAAATTGGTTCCTAGAATCTTCGAGAGTGTTGCCTATATTCATATTCATTCTCAAAATAGAGGCAAAGTAGACTCACGTGCTCTTAAGTGTGTTTTTAGAGGATATTCTCCTACTCAAAAAGGTTACAAGTGTTATCAACCATCATCAAAGAAATTCTTTGTTTCAACTGATGTTACATTTAATGAGAGTGAATCCTTTTTTGGTCATTCTTACAATCAAGGGGAGTCATTGAAGGGGGAGGGACCTTTAGACTTGTCACTACTTGATTTTTCTATTTCTAGTCGTTCCAAATCCTTGCCTGAGTCATCATTTCTTCGGTCACGTGAGTCTCTAAATCCAAATGAACTCATTGAGTCTCCTAATCCAGATATAGATAATGGAATTCTAGAAAATAATCTACCATAGCAGGTTTATTCTAGAAGAATGAGGCTAACTGATCAAACTACTCAGCTGCAATCATCTCCTAAGGTTACTACTCCTAGTACACATATTGAACCTGTTGAACCATCAGAACCACCAAACCAAACTAATCATGAAGAACCTAACCAAGCTAATGACCTTGACCTTCCAATTGAACTCAGAAAAGGAAACAGAACTTGCACACAACACCCTTTGAGCTTTTTTGTGACATATAAAAATCTATCCCCAAGTTATAAAACTTTTCTTTGTAACCTCCACACAATTCCTATCCCCAAAAATTTGTCTGAAGCACTAGAAAACAGAGAGTGGGATAAAGCTATGAAGGTTAAAAATAAAGCGTTGGAGAAAAACAAAACTTTGGAAATTGTGGAATTACCAAAAGGGAAAAAGTTGGTTGGGTGCAGATGGGTGATTACATTGAAGTATAAGTCAGATAGGTCCATAGAATGATTTAAAGCACGTTTGGTAGCAAAGGGTTATACACAGACCTATGGAATTGATTATTTGGAGACTTTTGCCCCTGTGGCAAAAATGAATACAGTGAGAATCTTATTATCATTAGCTGTAGCTTTTAATTGGAAACTACAACAATTTGATGTAAAAAATGTCTTTTACCATGGAGACTTAGATGAGGAGATCTATATGGAGGTGCCACCTAGTTTTGAAAGCAAGAAGGGAATGGTGTGTAGACTGAAGAAGGCACTCTATGGATTAAAGCAATCACCTCATGCATGGTTTGGAATATTTACAAAGGTTATGATCAACCTAGGGTATCGACAAAGTCAAGGAGACCACACCTTGTTCATATGACACTAAAAAACAGGAAAGGTGACAACAATATTGGTTTATGTTAATGACATCATAGTAACATGTTATGATTCAGAGGAGCTACAAAATTTGAAGAAGTGTTTACTCAAAGAATTTGACATTAAAGAGCTTGGGAAATTAAAGTATTTTGTGGAAATCGAAGTGGCACACTCAAAACAAGGAATCTTTATTTCCCAATAAAAATATGTGTTTAATTTGCTAAAGGAAACAAGAAAATTAGGGTGTAAACTAGTGGCTACACCAATTGAATATAATCATAGATTATACAATGCTCCTGAAGATTATGTGGTAGATAAAGGCTTGTATCAAAGGATTGTAGGGAAATTGATTTACTTGTCCCATACAAGGCCGGACATTGCATTTGTTGTAAGTGTTGTTAGCCAATTTATGCATGATCCTAGAGAAATGCATCTTCAAGCTATCAACAGGATTCTACAATATTGTAAGGGAAGTCCAGGAAAAGGAATACTATTCAAAAGAGGAGGAGACATGGTTTTAGAGGCTTATACTGATCCACACTATGCTGGTTCATTAGTAGATCAAAGGTCAAGTTCTGGATATTGCACTTTCTTAGGAGGAAATCTGGTGACTTGGAGGAGTAAAAAACAAAATGTAGTAGCCAGATCAAGTGCAGAATCTGAGTTTAGATCTATGGCTATGGGAGTTTGTGAGTTTTTATGGTTAAAGATAATCCTTGATGATCTTAAGATAAGATGGGAAGGACCTATGAGACTATATTGTGACAATAAATCAGCAATAAGTATAGCTCATAATCCTGTACAACATGATCACACTAAGCATATTGAGGTAGATAGACATTTCATTAAGGAGAAATTAGATAGTGGACTCATTTCACTACTAAAAAAACAGTGAATACTGACCTATAAATACCGACCTCCAGAGGTCGGTATTCCCTGAAATACTGACCTAAAACCGACATCCCAGCTTAGGTCGGAAAAAGCTTGGTCGGTATTCAATACCGACCTCTGGAGGTCGGTATTTATTGACCTCTCGAGGTCGGTTTTTATTTTATGTCGGAATATTCATTTTTTAAAATTTCGACCTCTGGAGGTCGGTATTTTTATTTTTGTAATGTTGAAATTATGACCTCCGGAGGTCGGTATTTTTATTTTTGTAATGTTAAAATTCCGACCTCCGGAGGTTTGTATTTTTATTTTTGTAATGTTGAAATTCCAACCTCCGGAGGTCGGTATTTTTATTTTTGTAATTTTGAAATTCTGACCTCCGGAGGTCGGTATTTTTATTTTTGTATTTTTGAAATTCCAACCTCCGAAGGTCGGTATTTTTATTTTTGTAATGTTGAAATTCCGACCTCCGGAGGTCGGTATTTTTATTTTTGTAATGTTGAAATTCCGACCTTCGGAGGTCGGTATTTTTATTTTT
>JAJOOF010027520.1:0-23596 GCA_029582545.1 Solanum lignicaule
CGGAGAGTCGAGATTATGTTTCTCGATCGAGTTCATCGTATGAGGGTATGTGGTTTGGGCTATTACACTGAAGCAGGGCTATCCAAAGTGCAATTCAAAAAATAGCTACGGTGAATTTCCTTATTATCCAAATAAAAAGGGGAAATTCATCGATATACGAATTCAAAAAATATCAAGCATATTTTGCGGTTTATTAGTTTGGTGTGATTAAATATCAAATGCGTATAATTATTTTTACTCAGTTCATTTAATTGTCTCATGTTTGTTTTGGAAATTGGGTAATATTGAGGAGAAAGAACAACAATATCGCAATTCACGAGCAAAGGGAGGAAATTGTGAAGGCTGCTTCTCTATAATTAATGGTTCTTCTACATCATTGTCCTACGTCCGTTCAAATTATCAATTGTAATTTTTAAAAATAAATATCTCAAATTTTGTATCATTTTAAAAGTTCAACATAATATTCATTATCTTTTCTCGTTTTATACTTAGTATTGAAACTCTCAGTAAAGTAAATATTTAATAAAAAAAAATTATATCATAAAACATAAATGAAGTTAAATAATCAAAATCCCATCTTAATTTATATTTCTTTACGAACTTGTAAATGAAAATCACGATACATAATTTGGGACATAGGAAGTAATAACTCAATTCTGAAACACAACTATTAATTAAATACCCCACCCCCACCCCCACCCCGTATGGTTGTTTGAAAAGTTCATAAGTTTTTGCCATAAATCAATTCCCTCTACGACACGATGTAATCCATTTTAATAGCATTTTTTATCCTTTAGTTATTACTAGGAGATTATAATTTTAGTCTTTATAATATTAAATTAAAGTATATTTACTCTTTAATTATTGAAATATTTTTTAAATTCTTTTATTTGTAAATATTTTCAATAAAAAGAAAGGTGAGGGAAGTAAAGCAACAAAATCCAGAGAATAAAAGGGTGTTTGATGTATGAGAAAAAATAAAAATGAGATGGATGGGGCACCAGAATTTAAGTCTATAATTGAGAAATTGGGTGCGGTAAAATTGAAAGGTCTCACGAGATTCTTGGCTCTTTATAAAAATATTTCCTACTTTGTTTTTAGTAAATAAATTAATTTAGTGGCAAAGGACGGATACAGAATTTGAAATGTATGAATTTTAGATTTTTATCCTTTTAAATTATGAAGTTCTTAATTAACAATATTTTTTCAAATAAATAATAAATTTAATCTAAATTGACCGATTCTATTGTAATCTAAATAAAAACTCACAGTTCATTTGAGTTGTCAAAATTAACTCGAAAAGTAGCCCATCTTTTTTTACTTTGGAATACATGAAGGAAATGAAACTTCTGCGTCCTCTCGTTTTGTGAAATAATCAATTATCCGAGTTAACAACTTGTTGGATCTAAAGGGTCTCGTTAGATTTACGTGAACTTAATAATTTTAAGTATATTTTGTAAATATTTAATTGTTAATTTAATTACTATTATACTATTAACTCGAAAACATTGTAAAAATTAAAATAAATAAATTATTCATTACGTTTTTATACATCCAAAAAACAAGTCAAGCATAACCCATAAGGATAGCCAAGTTGATTGAGCAAGAAATCTTTCACATACACTCTCGATCGATCTCGTCATACGAAATCGCCTAATATGTTTTTTCTCGACTATTATATTGACTATAATCTACATATTATTACATTGGAGCGAGGTTTATCCTGTTCGTACATTAGGAATAGCAATTACGATTTGCCTGGTGGTAAAGAAGAAAAAGCAAGTCAAGCACCTTTTATTCTTATTGTGACCAAACATTTGAGATTGGATGGTTCTTTTTGCTAAGACAAGACAATCACATGCACTGGCTGCTACCAAAGAGTTCAGTCTCTATTTTTCTTTTGTTCTATCATTTCACATGTTGATTGCTACTTATTCCTACAATGTTTGCATGACATGACCTATTAAATTACAGATCACAAAAGAAATGTTGAATTCAAAGTAGAGTGGTAAAAAATTGATTCTATCCATAAAATTTAGTAAAAATTAAGTAAATCATAGCGTTAAGAGTTAATTACATCATATTTCTATTCTTTCCTAAATTATAAAAATTATAGAATTTCAGATACATCAAAAAAGTTGTGGATACATAGCTAATAGCTCATGGATTGTGAATGATACATTACTTAATGGAATAGATGTATCATAGAGGGGATAAAGATGTATCTGAGAGGAAATTTTTGTAATTTTTTTAAATGGTAGCAATTTTAGAGATTATGATAAAATAAAATATGTATTTATGTAATTTTTCCCTAAAATGTAGCCTATATGTAGCGGTGAATTTAAAATCTAATGTTTTTTGGTTTCTATGTTAATCTCAAGTAAATATAATATAGCAAGTGAGTTTATAATTAAATAAGACTGTATTTATGACACATAACTATAACTTCAAGAAAATTACACAACATAGGATTGCATAGCAAATATACACATGCATACTGATATAGTATGTAATGATACTATTTTTTTCCCCGTATTTTCAGCTTGATATAGTATACACTGATACAATTAATATTCGCTTGCTATAGATGATATCGATCACCTAAATAACAACTTTATAATTGATACTCACTTTATATAACTTTTCCACTTAATATATTAATTATAACTACATTTCATAAATGCACAAATTAAAACTATATTTCATAATTCCACTCTAAACTATAGTTATTTAAGAAATTTTCCATAATTTTATAAAATTTCATCTAATAATACTAGTGGCAAAATACAGGCATTTGAATTCAAAGTAGCAGTTTTGGTCTTCATGGTGGGGTAATCTGTTTTCTTCATCATCATTAAAGAGATTTGGCAGTTTGCTAATGATTACTTTACAAATTATTATTACTGATTACAAGAAAATTAAACAGAAAATCCAGATATTAAGCAAACTTTATTCACCTGAAACATCCCAACATTAACACAACTTTAATAATTGCGATGTTCGGATATAATGCATAGCCAGTGCTGTTTAAAACTTAAACGTATGTGATTATATATCATTTTATTAAATAATTTTTTTTTAAATTAAATTATTAGTAAAAATAAAAATGTATCATTTTTCTTTATACTTGCTAAATATAAGTATTACATAAAATGGAACAGAAGAAGTGTCGTATTAAAAATAGGAGTCATTGTAATAAACTAATACTTTCATTCTAATTTATGTGATATTTTTTACTTGATATGAAACTTAAGATTTTTTTTCATTTAAAAAAAAAAATTATGATCTAAAACAAGTTTTATATATTTGTGTGATTATAAATTATTTTATTAAGAAAAATTATAAATTTAAAAATTTAACTATTACTCTACGAAATATAAAAATGTACTCCATCTGTCTCATTTTATGTGACATACATTCCTTTTTAATCCATTCAAAAATAATGTTACTTTACTATAATTAGAAATAATTTTGCTTTAAATTTTCTTTTTACAATGATTTATCATCAAATAAATAATTTTTTTTTAAATACTACTCTTTTTGTCTTGCTCTATATGACTTGCTTTCTTATTTAATCGTATTTAACAACAACTTCAAAATGCTTGTTTTAACTTTAATAAAATGATTCCTTACCACACTCTTATTTTAGACCATAAGTCTCAAAAGTTTTTCTTCTATTCTTTCTTAAATTTTATGCGAATTCAAACTAGCTCATATAAATTAAGACAGAAAAAATACTAATATATTAAAGTTAAATGATGTCACATAAAATGAGATGGATGTGTATTTTTACGTAAATTTTGGGACAGAAGGTGTAATATAATGATGATAAGAGTCTGAGTAAAAACGTAACATTCGAAGGAGCTATAAAGTGTCATCTCTAGAAAGGCCATTTCCTTTTTTCCCTCTGCTGCTTACGTCTTCTTTCTTCTTTGCCTTCCATTACTTTCTGTATCCGTTTAACACCCTCATAATCCTTTGAATCTAACCAAAAAATGCTCTCAAGAGTTAACAGTATGGTTTGGGATATGGAAGGCAAACAAGAAGAAGAAAAAGAAGAAACTTTTACCAACAAGGAGAATACCACTAATGGTGAGCTTGAAAACAAAGAAGATATGGAATTGGGTGCACTTTCTACATTCAAATCCATGTTAGATGGTACAGATGTAGACTGGTATCACAACAACATGCAAAACCATACTGAAAATATCTGTTTCACTCAGAATTTCACTGAATTAGCTGAAAACAGCATGTTTCTACAGCCAGTAGTACCAGTGGATTCTTCATCTTCTTGTTCACCATCTTCAGTTTCTGTTTTCAACAGTCTAGACCCATCTCAGGTACATTACTTTTTAGCCCAAAAGGCTATTAACAACAACCCTTTGGATTATGGTTTTAATTTGGGTTGTGAAAATGGTTTTCTTGAAGCTCAAGGTATGGGTGGTTTGAATAAAGGGGGATTTCTTCTTGCTGGTGGTGGGTTTCATGATTTGAGCTCACAGAACCAAATGGGTAACCCCAATTTGAATTCATTTACTCAATACCCATCATCCCATTTGCCCCAAAATAGTAGTACTACTGGGTTTAGTCCACTAGGGTTTGTTGATGGTTCTGCAAATGAGAACTCTCTGTTTCTCAATAGGTCTAAGTTGTTAAAGCCACTTGATAATTTTGCTTCAAATGGAGCACAACCAACCCTTTTTCAGAAAAGGGCTGCTCTTAGGAAGAACTTAGCTAATAGTACTGGTGGCAGTTTGGGGGATTTTGGAGGTGAAATTGGGCAGAATTCCATCAATGGAGAGGGTGAAAGGAAGAGAAAGTGGGGTAATGGGGAAGAACTTGATGGTGTGAGCTTTGATGGGTGCACATTGAGTTATGATTCAGACGATCTTACTGAAAATGTTACTAATAAGGTGGATGATAGTGTTAAGAATGGTGGAAATAGCTCGAATGCAACTAGCACCGTCACCGGTGGGAATCAGAAAGGAAAGAAAAAGGGACTGCCGGCTAAGAATTTGATGGCTGAACGACGACGTAGGAAGAAGCTAAACGATAGGCTTTACATGTTGAGGTCTGTTGTACCAAGGATTAGCAAGGTAACAAATTTTTTACATCAAATTCTCGTGAATTCCTGTATGATTATATTATTCTAACATTTTTTAGCTTATTCAAAATTGTCAGCCTTTAGCTTCCTTTCCGTAGAGTATGAAAAAAGAAAAGGCGAAATTGAAATACAGTGTTATTATTTCTTCTTTTCTGTTTTGAATGTACTTCATTTACTCTTCTTAAGGTATGCAACTTTGTCCTATGCATAGTTCAAAAAAGTTTTCTGGATTAAAGCTATTTGATAGCCGCATTAAATTCACTCACATGAACTATATGAAAAGATTTCAAAAGGATCTTTTATTTTGGACCACAAAAGAGAATAGACATCACTAACTTGTTGTAAGTCTTTCAGTTTGAGCGGTAACTCTTATATTCTATTTTAATCTCTATTGTATATATCTGCTTCAACTTGTTTCTTCGCCCCCCTCCCCCTCTCGCGGGGGAGGGAGGAGTCTGTTTGCTGTCCCACCACTCCTCAAACAGCTTGGATTATTGTAAATGGTCATAAATACTATGCTTTATTAGGATGTCAAAGTTTATGGTATGGCAACAACGTGGTACTTGAATTTCAGCACTACCATGCGGAAACATTTTTACTGGAGCTCTAAGAAACCAAGACGTAGGAAGTTATCTTTGATAGACCGTGATACTGAAAGTTATCTACCATGCGGAAACATTTTTACTGGAGCTCTAAGAAACCAAGACGTAGGAAGTTATCTTTGATAGACCGTGATACTGAAAGTTATCTACCTGCTAGTTAACATTTGCGTCTTAATTGAGATTTAATTCCAAACAACCATTGGACTTGATTTTAATCTTCCTATCTACCTAATATCAAAAGCTTCTTCTTGGCATGCAATTTATGAATATGCATGTTCACAGATGGACAGGGCTTCAATCTTAGGGGATGCAATCGAGTACTTAAAGGAGCTCCTACAGAAAATCAATGACCTGCATAATGAACTGGAGTCCACGCCACCTAGCTCCTCATTGACCCAAACAACAAGCTTCTATCCTCTAACACCAACTGGACCAGCTCTGCCAGGCCGCATCAAGGAAGAACTCTATCCGAGTTCATTTGCAAGCCCACTGTCTAGCCCCACTGGACAACCTGCAAGGGTAAAAAATCTTTAACCAACAGTAATGTTTCATCCAGAAGAAAGTTATCATAATACAAACATATGTTTCTAGTTAGATGTGTATACATATACATTGATTGCATTGAGCACTATTACGGTGTTCTTCATGGTGGTAAAGTCTAAAAGTCATCATGTTATTGGTTTGAGATGATGTAATGCAGATTTTGTTTTACTTTTAGGTTGAAGTAAAGGCAAGAGATGGAAGAGCTGTGAATATCCATATGTTTTGCAGCCGCAGACCAGGCCTCTTACTCTCAACAATGAGGGCACTCGACAACCTCGGACTGGACATCCAACAAGCTGTTATCAGCTGCTTCAATGGGTTTGCCTTAGATATCTTTAGAGCTGAGGTACTTGATTTTCTGTTTAATTGACAATGTTGGACTCTTCGATTGGAAAATGCTTAGCAGAAGTTCATATATAGAAAATAGAAGTTTATCAATCCCGGTAATGCACATCCTTCTGGAACGAACAGAACCTAAAACCATATTAAGCTTTTAACATGCGAACGTTGAAGATACGTTAAAAGAAAATAATATATAAAAAAATGTGATTACCAGTAGACAACTGAGAAATAACCTTTTAGAAAGCTGGTAGTCCAAATTACTCATGGTAAGTTGTGGCACCACTTCAATGAGCTCCACCATGATTGCATAGATTCTGATCTGTTCCCTCCTTGATTGAGTATACCAGTCTGTCTCCCTATCCAGAAAGCATGTTTTCTCTTTGCTTGTTCCGATCAGTGTTGGAAAAGAAGAAAATAGCAAGAGTTAAATGATCTGTGATTTAATTGGATTGTTATCCTTTCCAATTTTATGTGCTGTGGAAGTGAATTCTTCTTTAGATGATCGTTTTTATTTGTCTCAGCAATGCAAAGAAGGTCAAGACTTTCATCCTGATCAAATCAAAGCAGTACTGCTGGATTCCGCTGGTTGCCATGGGATGATATAAGCTTCTATGATTGACAAAGGGAAACAATGTAGCCACAACTTTCAACTTTAGACTCTAGTTGTTGTTCTTAGCCAATTTCCTATGCTCCTTTTGTATTTCTATATTTCATCCAGCAGGCTGTTGTTTTGTGTTACAACTCACTATTTGCTATTCCATGAACCTTTGCTTTCCTTTACTAGTTACTTAGCGAACCGATTAACTAGCAGTTTTCTCAATTGTTCTGCAGTTTTAGTGTATAAAAAGCATATGCAAGGAAAATTTGAATGTGTCAATGAAATACACTCATTAATTCTGATATTATCTTGATTTATTTTCCACCTTGGGATGTCGTGAAATAGTTGTACTGCATTCACCTTCAACTATACATCCAGATTCAAGTTCTGGAAATGGAAAGTTTTCCGTTAACTACTGGATGGTTAAAGCAAAAAAAGGGAAAAAATTGAAGGGTGATTAATATCCAGGCTTGTTTTTCTACATATACAGTGCTCGGTCATCTTTATTGGGGGATCTAAGATGGTCAAAGTGCTTCTGCATTTTTCTTCACCAGGCCAACAAACCATAAGATGGACTGCATGCATAAACTTCTGATCTGCTAAGACATGAATTATTCTCTTCAACATCATTATTATTATTATTATAAGTTTATTGTTCTGTCAAAGAGGTTTTCATTCCATTACAAAAAAGGATAACACATCTTCTAACAAGAGACTCAATGCTGCATCCTCAAGGTGATATCAACATAGGCAAATAGGTCCCAAGTAGGTTTCAAGCTGCTCATACCCTTTTGATGTCTTGCCGATTCGGACTGGACTGCTATCATAGGGACATATGTGACTTCCAACTGAAAACAATGCAACAAAATCAGAGTGTGATGAAGTTGGCAAGAATAAATCCATTATTACAGTGTTTTACATGGCGAACACAATCAAACGGCTTAAGTTTCTTACCCTTCTGGCACGCTCTGGCTGAGATCGATAACAAAGGTGCGGATTTCCATTGGGGCAAGCTCTACCACCAGCTTTGTAGGATCAACAGGTCCCCCTCTAGCCACGTCTCGCGAATCACTAGGAGCCTCTGCTTTCCACTTTAATCTCTTCTTCTCCATTTCTACTCTTTCTTGGTTGGCAGATAAACTCATCTCTTTAATCTTGTTTATCTGGAAAAAATGTTTTTAAGGAGTTGGTAGAGTCAAGTGAAACTTGTTTTCCTAATTACAGCCAAGAACTAGGCGGCGAATGGATGCATATTGTTTTACCTTTCTCTTTGGGAACAATCGTTTCAATTCTACACTTGCCTTGGTGGATAGATCCTTATCCTCATCAACCTAGTAAAACGTAATAATTTATCATCACGGAACACTTGGACTTGGAGCAATTAAGACTCCAAAGAATCACATTATTAATTTGTAACAGCGAATGTCAAGTGACCAAGAAATGAATGAGGAGTGAACCCAAACTTAAACATGTATAATAGAATCATCGCAAGAAGGAACTCATAAACCTCGTATAAATGAGCCAATCTCAGGAGGACGGTGTGATCTTCAAGCTCCTACATTTACCAAGGAAAAAGGTAAATAGGTAGATAACAAATAGTAGTACTACAACACAGAAGTTGCTTCCAAGGTACTAAATAACGCTTCAGATTGACATTAAATACCTGAAGGGTGATTATTGCAACATTATCAGGCAGACTGTAAGATGGATCTATCCCTGTAAAGGTTGGAACTGGAAATTTTGTAAATTTATCTCCATCCTGTAATTATGAAACATCACATGAAAATTAGGTGGGATGCCGCATAGGTGAAGAAAAATGCTGGAATTTCCATAACCTGCTCAGTAAAAGCTAGAAGCAATGGAGAATATATCTCCTGTCCAAATGACCGCCGCCACTTCGCTCCCTCTCCAAGAGAATCAATCCGGATATAGTACTTGCCTTGGACCTGGGGAAATAAGTTAACATCCTTAACGAGTGGGCTGTATTAGATTTAACATACAACAGAAACTAAACATTGTTTACACAAAGGTTTCAGACAACGAGGTTATGGAAATATAGGATAGGGAACATTCCAAACACTACCGATCTATGCTGCAGAAGAATATAAAAGGTGAAAGCCGGGACTACTGTTATTATTTATTAGGAAGAAAAAGGTAAACCAATTTTAAATGGGTAGCCATGCATAAAGAACGGATGGAAACAATATGGTAATGGTGTTGTATCATATGAAGTTAAAATTATAGATACATATCAGACATTTGAGCGTAGAAAACTAAAGCAATGAGATACACAAAACCAACTTTAAATCCACAATATTCCAGTACAGTTAGTGTGTTTTCATTTACTCTCTCCTACAGAGGAACAAGAAATGCACAAAATATTATGAACATGTCTTTGAAAGTTTACTAGCTTCTTATGCTAACATAGAAATGTTAATATCAATCCTCGATCTCTTAGGCTTCATTGGCCGTCTCTTTATAGGTTTAAGCGAAGAATTTGCCACAAGAAAATAAAGAAAAGATTGCATTCACCATATTAAGCAATAACTACAAACATAATTAGAGCCACAATCAAATTGGAGTATAGTGTGATGGTGCTCACAGTCAAGCCCATGCATTTTCCAAGAGCACAGATGGTTTCATTCAGTGCTTCAGCAACACCTCTTCCATCATCTTTGAGTAACCTCCTACAAAGAAGAAATGTACAAATCGTTTACTTTGAGATTCTGCTATTGGTAACTTTAAATAGTGCTGATTTAACAGCAGAAAGAATGCAATGATAAAAACGATAAACATAGAATGGAAAATGAGCAGAGCAAACCGGTGAAGCATTAGCTCCAATTGGCCATCAACAAGGCTGGATCCACCTACAGATCTATCAACCAAAACGGACAACTCGTTGTTGTTATCTTTTAGGAAAAGTCCAAGATTGATCTGTAATGGATTAGCCAAAATAACATAATTAACATCACCGGTAGGTATCCTAGCACAGAGCAAGTAATAAACAGGCTACTTTATGGGGAAGATTTTTCGAGTTCTCTGAAAGAAACTCTTATGCAAAATAAAGAAATACATGTATATATAAGAAATTCACAGCGATTTGGAGGTGCGAAAATCCCGTGTAGACTTTTCAAAAAAGAACATAGTAAAACATATGGAAGGTCTAAAATGTAAGCACCTCCATCCCCAACCAAAGGTAGGACAAAGGAACTTCTGCACCACTTCAGGTTTCAAAATGGTTTGCTACAAATATTTGGATAGGCAAGTTTAACTCAGAAACTAGATTAGAAAAATAGTAGATTCAAATCTTGACATGATACTTTAATATCATAAACAAATGCTATCATAGATCAATTTTTTAAAGGAAAACAAACATTTTAAAAGTCTACTAACATACAGGATAATAATTTCCAGCAGCAGGTTGGTTCACTTGAAGATCCCAGTCAGCTCTATAATCCCGAATCTGCAGATATAAATGGAACAAAATTTGTTATTTTTCTAATGACTATTATGCTAGAGGGAGAAAATTCAACTCACCCTTTTGAGGAAATCACGCCCATTAGAGTCGGTGTAAAATGTTTTGTTGCTTTTGATGTCAGTTTGAATCTGAGTCACCAGCTCTTTCCCAATTCCATTGTCAATAGGTATGGGGCCAACCTGAATTCAGGACTGCTTAATCACTGGAGCTTTGAAAGCTTATACATTCAAAGCATTTGGATATCTTATCTCCACCAGTAAGAGAGACAATACAGGTGAAGAAAAAATGAGATTTAACTTACAGTGAACTCAACTTCAACGTGCTCCTTTTCCTTGTACACTCTAGTGATCTGCCCATTTACATGTTAAATCTGTGTTAGAAACATGATTAAGATTGTTCTCAAATTGTTTGTCTATCGTAAGAGTAAGATATTGTTCAGATGACCAGATAATTCTTAATGTTTACCAAGTAGAATATCCAGAGAGATAGATAAAGCGAGCGGATGAAGGAAATATTGCAACCCGATGTTCCTAGACGATCAATGGGATCACATCCAGAACATATATGCATATTTCAGATACTATAACTACTTCCATTATATTTAAAGGACTCAATGCATCAAATGTCGTCTTTGTTCTTACATTGTACTTCTGTGAATAGGACAAAGAGAACAAGAATAGCAATAAGTCTGTAAAAGCTCTTCGATATTAATTAATTGAACAACCTGATATATCCATGAATTGATATTTTGATGAACTTCATCTAGCAACGGACCTCTTAGAATGGTAACTGGGACCTGATCAAGAATAAACAGCTTTTAGTTATTTACTTGCGAATTTAATGGAGCAAATTTGATGTTTTAAAGGGCCTGGCTAACCTTTCCCTCAGGGTGGATGGGGAATGAGCCATTTGGGCGAAACACATATGCTCCAGAGGCCTTGCAAAATCAGGATAAAACATTTTAGCTTATGTGTGAATGAAATGAGATAATAAGAACAGTACTGAATCATCAGACTCTACTACCTGAATGTCTTTATAAGCATCCTTGCTTCCATCATCTGCAGAATAATAACTGAATGATTGCTCCAGAGAGCTTCTAACCTTCACACACAACATAAGAAAATATTTACATCATCAGTATCTTCTAGTGTAAGAATGGGAAGCTGAGAAAAGGCTGATGTTGGATGGGGAGTGAGAAGAAGGCAAGCCATCAGCCCACATCTAGCAAAACTATAAAATTCTATCATGTGAATGTTCAAATCTGCATTGCTGGTTATTGTAGAGGAACAGAAAAAGTTTCAAACAAACAGACGACGCCCATTTGAAATAGGACAAGCATATACTGACTGGCCAACAAAAATTACCTGGTTTCTCTTATTAAAATATTGAGTAAACTTTCCCCCATTTGCAGAATATAACAGTTTCAAGTTCCCTGGCCCCACTTCTACAGCATCACTTTGACTTCCATCAGTTTTGTAGAATGTCTGTGGTATTGAAGCAGCAACTGCATGTGTAATGTATACAAGAAGAGATTTAATTTATCAACCCTCTAAACAGCTAGAGACAATTACAATCATCAGTTTGAATGCAATTTTTTGTGATATGCTGTTCAGATGCTGAAGAATTGGAAACTATTAAGATCACCAGCTTGCATGTTAACTTTCATGATATACCAATCAGATGTCTAACCTGCTTGTTTACCACTTGTTATAACATAGGAGCTAAAGCCCAAAGGTGGAACAGTAGCTGTAAACACAAGCCAATATTTGGGGCTTGATGTAGGGGATTCACCAACATATGCTGTAGCATAGTAGTTCCTTATTGCTATTGATTCTTTAACTATTGGAAGAAGCTGTGATTCAATTTCTTTTCCAGTGGAATCCTGAACGATGACATTCTTATTGACAACCTGTACAAAATTTATATAAAGGTTGAACAGAGATGTCAGTGATAAATGATGAGTTATCCATTTTATGCATAAACATTATCAAAAGTTGAAAAAAATCAGGACTGTTATCTACAAACAACCATCACACAAAAGATGATAAGGAAAGAGTAATTTTGTGCCAAATAATTTATCAAGTTTTGCTTTCTAGTTTACCACTTCTACTTCAAATATATTTTTCTGGTAATTTCTTCTCTTCATCTGGAACGACAAGACAAATTTCATAATACTGAACCAAGAAATCAAGAGAAATGAAGTGCTCTGAAGGACAAACTGTGATAGCCTGATTATTCCTCTAAAATTTGAACCCAACTAGTTCATTACCCAAAACAGGTCTGGGGCCAACCCTTTAGGACCAACCGCAGACTTTGAAACTTGGAGACAATGGGCCCACTCTACCCTTCTCCACTTATATACTAGGTTTAGTTTGCATGGCGCAGAGCTCAAACATGTGACCTAAGCCACAAGTCCTTCGACCTTTGTTAAACTAAGCCCTGGGGGAATTTTTAAAGTCTATTCTTTTGGTACCATGGGAATTCTTAAAAATCTAAAGATAAGCACCTTGGAATTTTGGTTTGACCCCTTTGAAAGATTAATCCCAAGCTTACCCTACTCTCAACTCGAGATTTATTTTTTTGGCTAATTTTATCTCATTCAACATGTTACAAAACATCATTCCAGGAGATCGATGAGCCTATGCCACAAACTGACGCCATTTTCTGTATGTCTTAATAACTCCTGATACTCATTTAAATATACTTCTTCCAGGTTTTGTTCAGATAGGTCAACTGATGCTGATTAATTAAGTAAATGCTTTTGTGCAAGAGTTGAGATTCTATGGTGAACGATTGAGAACTAAAGAACTCTTAAATACTGCCATACACCTAGCGCTGCTGCTCAATAGTTAAATGAGAGGACATATTTTTGTGCAGGGAGAATGAGAACCAAAGCAGCAAATAATTTAAAATGCATAACGATCTAGGGAAGGAAAAGATTAAATTACTCACAGGGATTCTGACAACATCTGTTCTTTTCCACCCAAGAGCATTGTACACGACAACCACCTACATAAGTGGAAATAATGATTTGAAAATCTGCTCGTTGTTTTAATTAGAGCTCAGGTAGTTTTCCTCAGTTCCCACCACACAGAAATGTAATGTGAAGGTTTTCAAAAGTATGAAAAGATATTGAAAATAGACTACTCACTAATTTTTTTCCTGGAGCAAGATCAGCTTCTGTTGGTGGACAATAACTTATATTCAACAATGGGCACTGGAAGAGAATAGAGCAACAAAAGAGTTAACTCAGAAAAACAAAAATTAAAATGCCTAAACTGCTTGCTTTGGAATTGAGTTATGCAACATAAGAAGTGTATAATGGAGCCAACCCAGGACACCAACTTGAATGTGCATGAATGAACTCAATCATCAGATGCAATAATGCATTCAGCAGTAGCAGGATAGGATTACTGGGGGGAGAACATGGGGGTATAGCTTAATAAAGACAAATGCAAATTCAATAAGAAGAAAGTCTATATTAAAGAATGGGCTCCAAATGTTTACCTGCTTGAAATTTATCCGAGGATTCTTGCATCCAGATGCTGAAGCCGATTCCACCATACAAGCAAGTGAATTAGACACTAAATCCTCAGCCTGCAAGTAGTTTTTGGTAATTATAATCATTTGAAATACAAGTTCACTGAATCCATGCAATCACAAGTTCTTCCTAGGAGTTCGGAGCAAATTCACCTGCTTGTAACCTATGAACAGTCGTTTGGCATAATCATCAGCGACATGTTGCTTTGAAGTGCCACTGACAGCATCATGATGTTGAGCAATGGCTAGGGCATCAGACAATATTTCGGTTGTTGGTCCTGTCTCAATTCTTCCTTTAAAGAATTCTAATTGCCTTGCTGCCTATATTACACAAAGGAGCCAAGTGAGAATTGCATATTCAAAATTCTGTAGATGGTACAGCTTCTTAATTTCAGGAAAATGGAAAAGCAGCATGGCCTACCAAGTAATAGCCACTCATCATTCTAACATAGAGTTTGAGAGCAGGCCTACTTGTAAAGTATCCAGTCCAATAAGCATTAATACGGTCTGCGTACCTGATACAAAATATGCATCAAGCTCTATATACTGAGATTAAAATTACAATAAAATGCTTAGATAGAGCACTCACGGGAAATAGTCATCCGTCTTGAGAGGCCATGACTCGTCCAAAGCATATTTTGCATCAGTATAAATTGAAGGGCTCGAATATAAAGCATTGACACGACCATCCTGTGATAATACATATATGAGGAGGAAGGATTTATATAAGAACCTATCTTGACCAAAAATGTAAGCTTTTATTTTCCAGGCTCTCTTATTGATTCCAGTTCAATAATATATGCAGATTCAAGAAATATCAGAGTCCCCAACTTTTATGGTGTATTCATGTATTGCTAACGAAACATGCCAATCCTGATTCTCAATCCATAAAGAAACAGTAGTTTCAGGCTGTTCCAACCAAAATGAAAGGAAAATTACAGTGTCCATAGTTGTATGTGATTGTCTAAACTCTGAATTACAGCAATGACAGTGGAAAACTCACTTGGTTTACGTAGTGAATGAGCTTGTCCATATTCCGAAACCATGTATGAGCATATTGGTACTTGAAGTCGGTTCCCATGGTCCACATTATATGATTTGTGCGAGTGATACTGGCCTGCAAGGGAAACAACAAAAGTTAGGTGCATGAAACTCTTTGGAGAGAGTCTAGAAACAAGATTGGCAGTTTGGCATTAAGGAGTAATCTTGCAATCTCCTTAAGTCTTTACTGTGAACTTTTTTATTGGACAAATCTTTATAAAGACTTGCAGTCTGACACATAATTCCAACTGCAGTTGAACGTTGGCTTGTCAGTTGAGATTGTTGACTTTTTTACCGACAGAAATATAATAAAGAGTACCAGCAACTAGGTGGCTTGTATTCTCACTAACAGAGTTAAAACGAGTCTAAAATACAGTAAGATGCATTAAGCATGTCATGACATACACACAACGCCATGGCATGTTTAACAATCTGTATTTTACTTTGACTCCCTTGCTACCCTCAACTTGATTGCTATCAAATAAGATGAAAGCAGACTATTTGGGAGAAGCAATTCACACTCATACTGACATCTCCTATAACATGGTCTGAGAGTAAAACTTACTTGGGACAAAGCAGCAGCAACAAAGTCATTGACCCGCTCTTGGACATTGTAGTCAAACAGGTTGACATCATCCTTCAGTCAATAAAGAAACACATCATGTGCATGCCCTTGCTTAAAAGTTAAAGAGCCTAATGTCTTAATCTATCAAAGATTTACCTGAACAGGAAGAGAATCATCATCATTCACTTCAAAATAAAATTTACTGGGAGGTTCATAATTCTGAGGGAATGCACCAGAAAATATCTGGTATGAAACAAAAGGTAATAGTCAGTTGCTTAATAAAATCTAGAGAACAAGAGATTTATAAATAAAAATATTAAATGAGGAAGAGGAATGACATTAAACATGTATTACAACTTATAAAGATTTGAAAGAAAGGCGTACTTGCGTGGATGAACTAAGACTCTTAGAACCCCTCCAAATGACCTCAAGGCTCTTCTCAATTTTCCTCTTTTCTCTGTCTTGGTAGTCAATGCGTCCAAAGAAAAGAGAGTTGAATCCAACCTAAAGCAGTAAAATGTATGAGGTCAACATAGTTGTTTAAATGTACTTGGATTTTAGTTGCACCATTTTTCAGCAGAATGTTGGGAAATTGCTTATATTTCAAAGGCGGCCTCATTATCAATTAATGAAGCACAAGAGTTACTATTCAAATTTCCAATTTAAAACAGTTATGCAGATTGGCACCTCTGCTCCCAGAAGGTATGCCTGAACAGCAGAATGTCCAAAAGGGTCGATTTGCCAGCCAATTCTAGGAGTAACATTGAACTGTTGTTTGATGTATCTGTGCCCTAGAGTTGTCTGATCTATCATGTCAATATAATGTGTTGCTGCCTCATCATGCATGCACCAACCCCCATTTCTGCATAAATAGTGAATAAGATACCATTTGTATAAGCATTCCGACAAAGAAGAAGTAATCCACCCACTATCCTACACCTCCAGGAAAAGAAAGAGAAAAAATGTATATGTAAAATAACACAAAACATCAAGATTATCCAGAGTACAAAGCAACTTTTGTCCACAGTACTATAATCCCTCTTTTGATATTTATTTTTTTACAAATGTGTGGTTTTAGCTTCTATAGTTGCATACATGAACTCAAGTTGACCCGAGTTGACCAGCTGTCTGACTGTGCTCTGCATTCCGGGGCTCTGATTCCTCCACCAACGCTGGAAAAAAGCCTACATTCCAGTCCGGAGGGAAAAAAACAATCATTCATCAGCAGTATATCCCAGAGATACACAAACATTAACACACACTGAAAAAAAGGTGATAGTCGGGACTTACCTGTTCAACATAAATGAACTTTCGGTTTTTATCAGCCAATAATGCTGGAATCAATGAATCCAAGACATTTTGAACACAAGCCACCTGCCACATTACAACTCAATTTTATAACCATGATTAATGAATTTAAGATGAATGAGCACCTGAACTGTTGTCTATATCCATTGAAATTGGAAATTACTTTTACAGTTTTCACTGCAACTTATGTAATGTATTACTCACTCCGTTTCAATTTGTTTGTCTTGCTTTCCTTTTTAGTCCATTTCAGAAAGAATGTATCTTTACTTCTTAGTCAACTCTTAAATTCTAAATTGCCACATAGCATATTCAAGACCGATTAAAGGGTATTTTCATACATTCAACATATCTTCAGTTTAAGACCACAATATTCAAAAAAAAATCTTTAATTTGTTGAACTCTATGTCAAGCCAAAAGCAGACAAACAAATTAAAACACACGGATTAGTTACTCACCAAAATCTCAACATACTACCCACATTGCCTATGAAGGTAATAACTAATTGACATATAGCAGTCTCAAATTCATCAGCTTAAAAGTCAAAAACACTGAAGGGAACCTCGGAGAAACAGTAAAAGTATATCCATAAGCAAGCATCAGGATGAGCTACCTTCATATAATGCTTCGTGCACCCGGCTGCCTTTTTTATAAAATTCAAACAACAATCTGTCAATACTATGAAAAAATAGGTACCTGAATGGAATTGTTGGAACCAACATAGTACTGATCGACAGTTTTCAACCAGCCAACATCATCGTGAGTGTGAGGAACCAAATGAACATTAAGCTTCCCTGAAACAATTCCATGTGATGTATTGTAAACCATATACTTAGCTTCCACTACCCACAACCCACAAACCATCAAAATCAAGAACCAAATTTCAAACTTCCCCATATCTTTCATTTCCACAATTGCTGAGAGTGTTCACTGAAAGAGAATGTACTAAACCATAAAGCCCAAGTCTTTATAAATAGCCTAAATTTTGTAGATAAATCAAGAAATGGAATCAAAACCAAAGGACCTACAAGATTAATTGGAAAACTTAATAATAAAGGGTCGTATTCAAAAATCAAGATTTGTGAAGTCTTCGATAAGTAATGTATTAATGATTTTGACGATTTTTATATGATGGGTTCTTTGCTTAGGATTGACTTGGGTGCTGACAAAGCTAAGTGTTGATAATTGTTTAAAATAAGGTTAAAAATTACGTTACTAGGAAATTACTCACTCCGTTTTAGATGGACATTTTCTATTTTATATTGTGATTAAAAATTATTCATTGCTTTATTATTTTGCTCATCTATATGGAATGGGAAAAGTAAACTTTTAAGACGACTCTTATCTTATACTCCCTCCGTTTTTAATTACTAGTAACTTTTGAATTGACACATCTATTAAGAAAATAATTAATGACATAATGATTATCATTTTACCCTTATTAATTATGAAATGGATAAAAAGTTCTATATTTTTCAAAGTAATTAATCATTTAATTGAGGGTATAATAGGTAAAAAAAAATATACTTTCTTGATTTGTCAAAATGTACAAATAATTAGGAACAACTATAAAAGAAAAAGTGGACAAGTAAATAGAAACAGAGAAACCGGTGTTTATCCATGCCAGTACTATGTCGTATTCAACATCTTTTGTTCTTTTCTCCTTACTTTGTTTCTTTATTTTTGCAACTTTTATGGGGCAAAGGGAAAAGGCTATGCCTTATGCGTTGGATGCCATTTGATTTTTGTGTACTGATAATTGCAGAAATCTTTTATTTTAATAAGTTCCAAAATTTGCTGCAATTCAAATTATTTCTGACAAAGGCATATGAATTTATTATAATAAAAGTACTTTAGGTAAAAAAATAAAAAAATAATTATAATTATAGCTAAACGATAATAAATAAATAAAAAGAAAAAAATTAATTATAATATTAATTTGGTGCAAATGTATTGACCCATGGCATGTGCCTAGTTCTCTGAACGTTTGATCAATGATCTCTTCTTTAATTAGATTTTTAATTTATAAAAGAGCAAAGTATTTATTTAGTTCGTTCCTTTTTATGTGAAGTTTTAAGTAATGACTTATGACATACATTCATTAAAAAAAGTTTATATATTTATATAAAGGGATATTTGTATTTAATATTCATATCTTCTCTTTAAACTATATGTCTCGAGTAGAAACAAGCAGATAAGAAAATTTATTTTATTAAATTGACATTAGAAAAGAGAGTAATTACCAACTCATATGGTGAAGGTAACATCACTGTTATTTCACTTAAGAAATTTCGAAATTGTCAATACTTAAAATTAATAAACATAAGAGTAATTTTTTCAAAATTTTGTACAAAATTCAATTACTAGAATTGTTAAAGTGAGTTTGGACTACTGGGTCGATATATTTTCTTTTACTAGCCTATTTAAGAATGAGACTTTTTAGTACACTTTAAATAAGTTCTTTGACCGGTAAAACTTGATTTTTTTAAAGTAGAAAAATAACAAAAAGAAAGGTGTTTAAACTGAAATTGTACTTGGCTAATTATAATAAAAAGTCCCAAAAATGAAGTCTTAAATTTTAAATCAAAATTAAGTTAAAGAAAATGATAATATAAGTACTTGACTTCTTTTTTTTTCTCAATAATATAAGTACTTGACAAATTAACAATTTTTCTAACTGCTAAAAAAAAAACCATTCTTTCTCTCGCATCTACCTTTTTATGTTATTGGAATGATTTAATTATGAACTTAAGACTTGATTAATAATACTATGTAATGTTACCTTATACACCTTGAGTCTCATATTAGTTGATCACTTTCCATTTTTATACGGTGCTTAAGAAATGCAGATGATTTACTAATTCGTCCTTTAAAAACTTGTTAGGAATCTTACAAACAGATGCAAACACTTTAAAAAAAAATTAATTACAAGGATAATATAAAAAAAAATTATTAATGATTTCTTGATTTAATAAGGTGATCAACTAAAATGAAATAACTATATTTAGTATAATGATAAACTAATATGGGACGGAAGAAGTATATATTTAAGTTTTTTGAAAATTTAGGTTAGAAATCATATCATATCATATATCATCATATTATCTTATTTATATATTATTTTATATTATATTATATATTATTATTATATTATATTATATATTTTATTTTATATTATATTATAAGTGGAAAGATTCAAAGCGCAAAGTTGAATTACCATTTTACCCTTATATAAATTAATTAAAACAAATGTTATAAAATATAATTAAATATTTAATAAATAACTCATTTAAATCGGTGCATGAATCAAATTCACATTAATAATTAGTTTCTCTTTTGTTGTAAAGTTCAAGAGTATTTGAAGAGTTTTTCCATTAAATAAATTTGATATGGACTAAAATCATTGAACTAATTTAATGCAAATTAATTTTATCTACTCAAAGGTCATCCTAGCTACTGCTATAAAATGCCTAGCATGGTCTTCATGTAAATGATAAGAGGAGGATGAGAGATTATCAAGCAAAAAATTAATCTTGCTCATCATTTTGTATGTGCAGTAATTTCCTTTTGTTTTTATCCACCCCTCCTTGTCCAGCCTAAGTATTTTGTATGTCCTTTTTTAATATTTTGATATACTTTCTTATGATTTTGTTTTTCTATTGGAATATCTTGTGTCCTACATGAAGAAATTAGTGATACATAATTCATGTTCTACTATATTTCTTAACTATTGATGAATTTCATAAATGAAGAAATTAGTGATACATAATTCATGTTCTACTATATTTCTTAACTATTGATGAATTTCATAATGAAAGATTAATCAATTAATTTGATATGCGATTCTCGATAGAGTGTTTTACTTTAGTATAAATATATTTTTGAGATTATTATTTATTAGTAGAGAAAGGAATAACTAAATGAGAAAAATCACATACGATTTTTTTTTTAAAAAAAATCCATACCCTAAAATAAAATGGGCCACCGAATTGGAGACAAAGGATGGATCATAGTATGTGATTTTGAGGCAGTATTTTTATTTAACTTTTCGTTTATATTGTATAATCTATTGACCTTATTAGTCTATTATTTATTTGTAGAAATATTCATTCCTCAAATTGACCATATATCTAGAATAAGTCATTTTGAAAAATTTGTGTTGCTCAATTTATATTAATTATTCAAAGAGAATTTTTATGAAAAAAAGAGTATTATTCTTTTCTCTCCATAAATCATATGTACAGTACTTCTCTAAGGTTAAAAAGAAGATGTATATGTGATATAATAATAAAAATAATTGACATAATAATTTTGGTAATGGCTGCAAGTGTGTTTCGTAATATATTAAGTGTTTATATCATTTGCATATGTACTAAATTGATGAGGTCTTTTAGAACTTATAAATTGTATGCATCAAACGTCTATTTACTGTGATGATAAGCTATTTATTATTGATGTAAAATTTTAACTATGGCTGAAAAATTGTCAACCCCCAATCTTTAGATTATTGGCTGGACCCATAAATAGTTAAGTAGTAATTATCCAAATTAGAATGTTTACTTTTGCCTTAGAGATATTATTTCACTTAAGAGAATGTGATATTCTTCTGCCTAATTATTGAATGTTAATTATTACTCATACCCATAATTTTTTAAAATTGAAAGTTGAATATGAAGAGTCAATTCTCCACTATTATGTAAAAATACTTTCATAATTAAAATTTCAATATGCTTTTTAAGAACCAATTTACAAAGATTGATGTTACTATAGGAAGAAAATTGCACAATTCAACATGAGAAAAAAAGAAAATGAGAAACTGCAAATGAAGGATAACGAAAAATGCTCGAGTATATCATCTATTTAATGTTCTTCTTCATAGTATATTTTTTATTATTTAATGAATAAAATATAAATGGTAAAACTACTATTGTTAATTTCAGCATTTCCTATTTTATAACTCAACTTTTTAGTATATAGAAATTTAATAATAAGGGACAAACGTGCGACACACGTTCCCGGAGACTAGTAATAAGAAATGGTGGGCAGGTCTGTCCTAGCTCGCGACCCATGTATGGATGGGTTGGATTGATTGTTTTGAGGCCCACTGAAATGGTGGGCTGACTTAACTTTGTCCATAAAATATCAGTTTGTTTCGATGAATGCTTAACTAAAATTTCACAAATAGCAAAGATAACAGATATAATAAGGCTTTATAGCTATAGTTTCAATAATTGCGTTCTATAGCTATAGTTTTGTTTGTTATGGAGGTTGCGGTCTGTATATTTCGCTTGCAAATATACAAACAGGGTAAGTACATACAAATGGAGGCTGCGTTTGTATATTTTGCTTGTCTGTTTGTATATAGCGCTTGTCAATATACAAACAAGGTAAGTATATACAAATTCTGTATTTATACGTTTAGGTTCTGCAACTGTAAGAGCACTCTCCATGAAGCTCGTGGTTCTAGGCCATTCATGCTGAGCACTTTGGAGTTCATATACTCGTTGAGATTCCACAATGGGTGGAGGATGAAAGTGCTGCATTCTGGTCATATATGGATTCTCCACAGAAGTGGGCATCGAGGAATACTTAGCATGATGTTCCATATACAAAGCAGGAATTGTATTTGGTGGTGGAACATTGACCAATATATCATTTGCAAGACACCAACCAATGCTAAATATATCGGCACTCCATATCTAAGAAAGAAATCACTTACTTGATGATCATTTAATTCGGGTTCAAACTTTCTGTCACGATAATTGCCCTTTATAGCGTGTCTGAAAGAGGCTTCTGGCAGGGGAAGACATTCCTTAAAAAATTGAAATTTCACCTGAATGAGAGCAATAGATCATGAATCTTCGTAACTAATTGCATAAGCCAATTATGTGGATGAAGTGATAATTGTGAATCCAAATAACCTAGATATCAAGCATGTCAATAATACCAGATAAAAACCGAATAGCTAAATTAATACCTTACCAGTCCACGCAGTGGCGTAGCCAGGAATTTAATGAAGGGTGTCCAAACTTTTAATAGTAATATTTTTTTTTTTAAAATAACGATTTAAATTACCAAAACAAATAATCAAGTTAAGCAATATTTAATTAAGTATAAGAATATTTTTAATAAAATTACAAGTGTATAATTCAAAACTACATAAAGAAAATAAACTACTATTGAAAACATAATTTAAATATATTATTACAATTGTACTCGACGAGGTTTCATATCCTGAAACGTTTTTATAATAGACTCATTAGAAATAGTACGAAATACTTTCTTTTCTACATAAGGCACTATACAACCGTCTAAAAACTCATCATCCATTCGATTTTGCAAGTCATTTTTAGAGTATTTAAATCAATGCTTTGATTTTAAGAAGAATGTGACAACATCTCTAATTGATCTACCGTTGTTTCTTTATTTGGTTGACTTAGAGAAGTCGAACTTTTTTTTGGTACTCTATTATAATAAT
>JAJOOF010027521.1:0-26087 GCA_029582545.1 Solanum lignicaule
GGTATTTTTTTTGCTAGAACTCATATTTAATTATATGTAAAGTGTAATATAAAAATAATAATAACACAAAAATTAATGACGAAAAATAAAATATAAATATTATGAAACGAATGTACCAAACGTCTACGTTAATAGCAGACGTTATAACCAATTCTTGAAGCTTGTAGTTTGTTGTAACTTGATATCAAATATGAGAATTATATATATTATGATATAATATGAAAATTTAGAATTGAAATATATGTATTATGATATAATATGAGACTTAAATGGAATAAAAAATTAAGACTTAAGATTGAGAGGATATAGAAAATAGATGAGAGAATAGATGATTTGTAAAAAATAATAAGGGATAGAGGAGTATTTATAATATTAAAAATGGGTTAAAGTGTATTTATGATAACTTGAAGGTTTAAATTAAAGTATTAAAAGTAGGGGGTGGTAGGGGAAGTGAAAAAGGTGAATAAATCCATTTGGGGGGGGGGGGGGCACTAGCCGTTGCCCCAACAAATATAATTCAGAAAAAAAAAAAACAAAAAAAAAGATCCTGCGAAACCGGCCGATTTAGCTGGGACCAGGCCGGGTCGACCGGGACCAAAGGGTGAACCGGCCCCTAACTGGTCCCCTATCCTGAAGTCCCCCTAACCCGCGAAATGATACGGGACCGGGTCCGACGAGACGGGTCTCGAGCCGGTCGCGGGCCGGGGCAGGCCGACCCGGTCCCCTTGCCAGCCCTACATTTGGTATTCCAAAATGGAGGTCACAGATTGAGATTGATTTCTTCTATTAATGTATTCTTAATTGAGCTCGTTCAATTAGACTTATCTTGTACAATTTATATTTTTTCTAAAGTTTGTAAATTATCGAGCAAAAGTTAATAAGTTAATTTTATAGTGTCACAACAAAGAAAGCTGATTAATATGTTACTTTTAATTTGATCACTCCTTATAAACCATTAAATATTCATTATTGTGATTCTCATTCAAAAATCAAAATGCCTAAGTACGAAGGAAGATACATAAGTAATCTTTACGTCAAGATAGTACTTAATGATTCCATTTTTATTTAATATTGGTACTTTGAGACATCATAAACCAAGTCTCAAATCTAAGTTAATTAGAATATATAAATTAATTAGAGTTAAATAAATAAATTGAATCAAATTTAATTGTGGTAAAAATAGATTAATTCAATTAACATGATAGAACTTTTACTTTTTCGGTGTTTGCTCGAATCAAATAGCGAATCATCATTTAATATGATCCAACTTTGCTCCTTCAAATTAACATAATTCCAAATCTACAAATTTGATTTTGTACATATAAAATTATGTTACATTTTGACATGTTGAATTATAATATTTGATTAGTTTTTTAAATCAACAAATAGATGAATAATTCATCCCGTACATATTTCATTACATAACCACATGCACTTAACCAACTAGGCCACTACTTTCCCATTACAATCATCTCTCCCACTTATTAGCCACAAAGAAACAGAGTGTGAGAGAGAAAAAAGTTGAAAAGATGAAGGCATCTTTCAAATTCTCTGCCTCCTCCTTCTTCATCATCTTTCTAATAATATTATTTATCAGTTCCCAAATTTCGAAAGTAAATTCTCAAGGCAGCAGTACAGATTCGTGCAATTCGAATCTCAAACTTAAAAGCGAAATTCTCTTCGATACAACTTCCTTCCATTGTCTTACAGTATGGAATCAACAAGACTACATCCTCAGAGTACAATTTCCTTCATTATTACTATCAGAAATCACTAATTTTCGATCGTAGATTAGGGATTTTTTTTAGTAGTGATATCTCATTAACATTTTCTTCCTTACTTCTTTTTTCTCTGTTTCAAGTATATGAGAACAGATACAAATGTATGGAGTTATGTTCTCTCAGCACCAAACACAAATTCATATATTGCTATGGGATTTTCAGAAAAGGGAAAAATGGTTGGCTCAACTGCAATTGTTGGCTGGGTCTCTAATGACGGAACTGCCACTATGAAGAAGTATTTTCTCGGCGGTCAATCGCCGAATCAGGTATGTTTCTAGTCCGATCTAGGACTGGTTACCGTTGTTTTTTGCTCGAATTATGTATATATAATTTTTTTTAAAATTTAACTGTATACGTATAATAATATCATATTTATTCTGAATCGACTTAACTTTAGATTTTGAATTTCCGATCAGGTGTTGCCTGATGAAGGAAATCTCCAGCTTGTCAACTTTACATCCTCCGTCGTAGCTGAAAACTCGAGAATCTATTTGGCCTTTCAGTTGAACACTGAAATGCCCAGTAATCGGCTCATTTACTCCGTCGGACTGTCGGGAATGCTGCCGTCCACCGCCGATTACCGGTTGACGGAACACCAGGAGCATACATCTACTTCCTTGGATTACAACACAGGTTAGTGAATGGATGAAGTTCAAATTTTATTGTCTTGTTATTGTATGGACTTAATTTGATTGTCTTATATCACACAAAAATTATTTCAAATTTTGATATAATGTAAAATCACACAAATGTTTTAAAAATGCTCTCTCATGGAGTATTTTGTTTTTTTAAAGTTAATTTTGTTTTAAAAAAAAAAACAAATAAAAAAGTCCCTTCCTTAGTTGTACCAACGGTGGTGACTTGGTGATCAATAAAGTCGTTGAGAGAGGTTTTAGGTTGAAATTTCATAGAGATAAAAATACTAGGTAATTCTTCTCACGTGTCCCAGTCTTGGTGGACAAAGTTACTCGATACATGCTATTGACGGGAGGTGATAGGTATTCCATGAAATTAGTCGAAGTATGTGAAAATTGATCAAACACCACCGTCATAAAAAAAAAAGAGAGGCCCCTTGTAAGTTGATTAGTATTAGTTGGTATTGCGAGTCTATTACTATGACGGACCATTGAAAAATAGTGGCGGCATGAATATGATTCATTCTACTTAATAGTTGTGTATCCCTTTAGGTTCGAGTCATCCTTGGTATGAAAAATCCATGTATGAACTGAGAAGTGTTTCCTCGTCTTACGCAATGCAAATTCATAATTGGAACTTGAATCCAGATACCAAACACCGAGTGAAGAGAAAAAATGACAAAATTACTATCTTGCCACATTGCGTACTATTTTTGGAAAATAAACCAGCCAGTATCTAACAGTTTGTTGAAAAATAACAATTTTGATACAACAATATTATAATATTGCCATGAATTTCAAACTTTAGTAAGTGTAAAATCTAAGATATAGTCATGATATTTGAAATCCATGACAGAGTTATGAATTCCAAAAATTGCCTAATTTTTCATGAACTTGTGAAGTTTTGATCATTTTTCAACAACAATCCGGAATATGACTACTTTGAATTATATCCCAAAAAAAGAAAAAGTTTTCTAGTAGGGAGACTAGTAGTGGTGGGTGGGTTCCACGAGCAGCTTCTAATGAAGGCAATCATAATTGGTCTAAAAGAGTAAGAAGATAGTTGCCCTTCACCAACAAATGTATCAATTACTTTATATTCTAGTCATAACAATAATAATGTTTTAAGTACCAACAAACATATGTAGTTTTTACGTCTTTGACTTTATGAAGTGGAAGAGGTTCGATATTCATTTTGGAGTCCGACTAATTATTTGTGTCGGGTAGGGCTCGATTTGGGGTAACACTCCTTACCAGAGATTTTCCATATCTAGCACTCGAACTCGAGATCTATGATTAAGGAAGGAGCAGCCTCATACACTGCACCACATTTTTTTGTGGTTGGAAGCCAATGTTGTTTGTTAAGTTTTCTTTAAGAAAAAAAAAAGGGCTTCCTAATCTCAGTACGTACAATTCAATCAATCAACTATTTGTATAAGCCACAATAGTTGGCATCTCATGACTAACAAACTAAATGTGTATTTTAATTTCTTTTAAGACAAAGCAAATCTCAGTTTGGAAAGAAGAAAATTAAAGTACTATGGTGAAGTAGTAGGTATAACATCTTAATAGAATAATGTCTAGTTTGTTGATTGAACTGGATTCAATAATAGCATGATGCTGAATTTTATTTTAAATGGGGTAGATATAACTTATGCTTTTTCCTGATTTTTTAAAAATATAAAATAAATTTGTTTGATCGAATCCTTTTAAGTACTCTCTCGTCCTCTTTTAAGTACCACTTTTTTTTTAAAACTCATCCTAAAAAGAGTGTCACATTTCTATGTTTGGAAAATGATGATGACATGATTCGTTAGGACATACTTGGTACAAAAATTCACCTTGTTATTATGATGAAAATGAAAATGTAAACAATGTAATTTTAGTACTTGCAGAAATTTAACTTGCGTGTCAAAAATCTTCTGCTATGCTGTATGCATCTTAACTTCATGGCTGCTCAAATATGCCACATAAAAATGGGACAGAAGTAGGGGCGAAAGTAGCTTATACGTTACGAGTTCATGTGAACCCAATTTTTTTTGCTTAGACCATGTATATGTATCAAGAAATACACTAAATATTTGACTGTGAACTCAGTTAATGTTTTATGTATTGTGTATTAATTTTGTATGCTTGTCATGTTGTTGAACAGGTCAAAGTGAGACAAAGACCCTTTATGCAAACCTGAGGAGAAGCCATGGACTTCTAAATATGTTTGGATGGGGAATTCTCATGCCAATTGGGGTCATGGCAGCTAGATACTTGAGGCAATATGATCCAATCTGGTTTTACTCTCACATAACTATTCAATCGTTAGGGTTTATCCTAGGATTCGCGGGTGTTATCAGTGGACTCGTTCTCAATAGTCGTCTTCAGAACAATGTCAATAGACACAAAGACCTTGGCATCTTCATTCTTCTTCTAGGTTGCTTGCAGGTTTGTCTCAATGCTCAAGTTGACTAGACTTACAAAAATTACATTGATAATTTTGATTTATCGATATTCATTTTGGCTGTTTTATTGGATAGGCTATTGCAATATTGGTGAGACCAGACAAGGAATCAAAAATAAGAAAATATTGGAATTGGTACCATTACATTACAGGGAGAGTATTGATACTTTTGGCAACAATAAATGTTTTCTATGGTATCCATTTAGGAAATGCAGGAAGTTCTTGGAAGGCTGGTTTTTCTGTTGTTTTGGTTATTTTATTCATCACTGCTTTAATGCTTGAGATCAGGATGTGGAAGAGAAAGTAGAAATCTTTTTTTTTTTGTTATGTTTCATTCATGTAATATTATTGTTTATTTTTCTTGTTTTTTGAAGATTTTCCTTTGTATTTTCTCTACACACATTACATAATACTAACAGCCAATTCTTTTCAGAACTTAATATTTGTTCAATACATTTACAAAGACCAATTTAAATTGATTGTAACTTTGCAAACTTGTTTGTCCAATCCGACCCAAGATGAGTAACCGAGTTCTTCAGCAATTCAGTAGAACTCGGGGATTATCTTTCATTTCAACAAGAGAAATTGATCAGATGAAGAACGCAAAGATGAAAAAAAATAGATGCAGAGACTTACTAATGTTCCGAACATTGGATCTGTCAGTGCTGTGGTGTCAAAGGATATGTCATACAGGGGAAAACAGGAGTTCTCAAGTATGAACTTGAGATGGTTAAGCACAGATCAATCGCGATAGACAGTAAAAACAACAGAATAATTTCAAGGAACAAAATAAAACCAATATATTTATACAACAAACTGGTAGTTCAACACGAGACAATTAGCCAACAACTAGTATGTTGAAGGTTCGAATTGTATGAAAAGGAAAATGCTGTGTTGCAGGAGATTTTTGGAAAATGCAAATCATTGTCTTTTGTGACTATAGCTGTAAATTCATTCCCTATGCATTTGAGTCCTTGTCCGATGAGCTATCGGTCATGATTTCATCTTCTTCATCGTAATTCAGCTCCTATAAGAAAATATAAATTTTCCATATCAATTGAACAAAAGAAACAATAAATCAAATTTTATTTTAGCTCTGTTGTAGCAGAGGAGATTAGCTAGTAAATGTTCTACTTGCCTTTAGATGATCACCCTTTATCTTCTTTTCTTCTATCTTCTCCCTGAGCGTTCGAATTGGAGAAATTTTTTGCTGCAATATACATTCACCATCAATCAATTTCATCTTAATGTGAAACAGTTCATTCTTCAAATTCTCTATACCTATATCATCGTGCCTCAATTTGAACTTAAAACCTCAGGGTGAATTTTGAACCCCCTAAACGTCAACCTCTTGACTCGTGTTCAGGCGATTCAAAATCCATATATATTTACATGAAAAACAATTATTGGTGTAAAAAAACACCAATATATATGTTGTAATTTTCTCAGAGGGGTTCGAGTGAACACCCTCGTGGCCCTCTAGATCCGCCCTAGAGGGTAATCATGTTCATTTCATTGAGTTTCACGCAACCATAAACAAGAAAATCATTCAAAAAATCAACTTATAATAGGATTTATATTTTAAATTTCTTGCATCTTCATCTAATATAAATCTCTAATTACAAAATAAAATTTTTGAGATTCAATTTTTTTTTTATTAATTGATTTTTATTACAAAAACAGATTTGGATTTTTTTTAGTTTTCCATTTTTTATCAGACTTAAGTTCACCTGAAAGCAATCAGAATAAAAATAGAGTTACCGTGCAGGATAATCTGAGCTCATTCAATCGGAAAAGCCGATCAACTTCAAGCTCAAGCTGTTTCTGCATCTCCCCTCTGTTTAAGAGCTCTTTCATCTGCAAATCCAGCATCAAATCCCTTTCTTTCAACATCTTCTCCGTCTTCTCTTTATCGCCTTTCAGCCTCTCGAGCTTTTCACGAATGGCACTAAGCTCCTCAGCTAGCGATGAATCGAACGGCTCATCCTGAATGCAGCTGATTGGATTAGTTGCCTTTTTCGGAATTGAAAAATCTGGATGAAGATTCTCTTTGTTTGAGTTTTGAGTTACTGAGATTTCGATCCATTTTTCAGGTTTATTTGAATTGGATGTAACTGGAGTTGCCGGAGTATTCTTAGGTTGAAGCGGTTTCCGGCCAGATAATGGCCGGCGGATCTGATTGTCGGGAAAAGGTGATGGAGCTGTCGATGGCATTTTGTTTTTTTGTATAGCTTTAATTTGTTGGTTCGAATTTGAAATGGTGAAGGCGGACAACAACGGCTACTTATAAAAATGTGTGTAGGCAGACTGGCACCAGAATCCAATGTTTTTGTGAGGAATAATAAACGATTAAATTTGACATTTGAGTGCTTCAGCACAACAAGGCCCATTAGCTCAGTTGGTTAGAGCGTCGTGCTAATAACGCGAAGGTCGCAGGTTCGAGACCTGCATGGGCCATAATACTTTTTGTGTTCATTTTTCTGCCATCTACAAGGGTTGTGTCTTCATCTTTTTTCGATATTTTTTTGACCTAACTCTATTTCTCCTTACACTTACCATATATAGCTAACTTCTCTCATTTCCTTGCTAGATAAGTGTATATGTGCATCTTTTATTCACATATCTGAACTATTTTCGCATTATCTCTTCATCCTGTCCATCACATATACAAAGTTTAGTAAAATAGAAAAATAAATGAATTGATCTTCTTTGACTAAGTCAATGTCACCAAAAACAAAAAACAAGACTTATTTGATACTTTTTATTCAATTTTCTCGGTGAACATTCTATACTCTTCATACTCTATTTATACGAAGTTGAATAAAATAGAATATTGTACATTATTTTGGATTGTTTTTTTCTTCAACGGATGGTCTATTAAAATCAATTTCTCTATTTCTAAAGTAGTAATAAAGTCTCTGAACATTTTATATTCTTCACATGTTATTTTGTGAGATTACACTAAATATATTATTGTTGTATGGTGGGCACCAATTGATTCCAAATCCAAACGAAAGTAAAAGGACCAATTGATTAGATTGAACAATCTTTACCCATTACAGCTGGGCACCAATTGATCATAAGAAACTAAGATTCAAAAAAACTTAAAAACTTTTTTATTTCCAATCATTTTCTTTAATCTATACGAAAGAAACTGAAACTTGAGGTGTCTTGCCCTTGAATAATCCAAAAACATCTTTCAAAATTTATTTTATTTTTGTTAGAAAAAAAGGAGAAAATACTTGTCTGGTTCATGGAATAAATGTGAAATTAATTGAATAAATCAAACACACATATATATATATACCAAATTTATAATCTCGTCATTATTTAACCTTGATATTATTATCTCCACAATATAATTATGATATAATTTGTTTGTGATCCAATCATCCAAACGACCCCTCATAATATTTGTTAGATGTTTCACATAATATATGTGAGTTTGAATTTCACTTTTCCTTTTTTTTCATTTTAAATTCGATAATGCAATAAAAGATTAAAAATTAAATAAATTGTGGTTAGGTTGTAGTTTATGTTTGATCCAGTTTTGTTAAATTTAAGTCTCGATCAAAAAAAGCGAATTAATTGACTATTGGTGGCAACTATAGACGTGTAAATGGAGAATAATACCATGAAGACCTTTTCTTTGATTGCAAATTGACTTATAAAACATAGAAACAAATAAATTACAATTTAATGTTCTATATTAATTATTAATTATAAATAAAATAAATGGAAATCTATATGTTGTCATTGTAGTCAACAAATCAACCAAACAACCATGCTCGTGTCAAAAATATAATACTCATTTAAATAGATAGTGTAATTGTTTTTTCAAACTACTACAATAAAAACAGTAATATCTAATCTCAACAAATTGAATATATAAAATATCAAATCTATTGTTAAACCCATTCATATTACTTTATCTGATTATTTGTTGAATTCACTTAGAGCTGAGGTTTTTACCAAAACAATTTATCTATCCGTCAAAGTTTATATATATTTTATCATCTTTATATTCATTTTATGAGATTTTACTAAATATATTGTTATTATTATTTATTTGTTGAATAAGCTTGTACCACTTATTACAAAAGAAAAATACAGTATTCTTAATAATGAAATAATACTCACAACTCTTTCGTGCTTTGAGACTTAACACATTTGAATACATACTAAAAAAAATATATTTTGAAATATAACGTAATCTAATAAAGTAGATCAAATCCAAACTCACAACAACATATCTAGTATAGTTTTACAAATAGAGTATAAAAATGATGATAAGTATACAACATTAAATAGAGTATAAAAAGGATGATAAGTATACAACATTATTTTACCTTGTAAAGCTAAAAGTATTATTTACGATAAACTCTGAGCTAAAGTAAAATGTATATTTATAGAAAATAGTATAGAAAAAAATTAAAATAACCACAAATAATATGATAAAAGAAAAAAAAAAACAATAATAAGAAAATTACTAAGGATCCAATTTTTTTAAAAAACTAAATGACACTTGACTACATAAACATCAAATACATAATTATAATTTTTAAATAAAAAAATACTTACCACGTTACCATTTTAATGTCTAGCCAACAATATATTAGGCTAGAATCAGAATTTCACAAATTAAACAAAAAAGAATCAAAATTTCGCCCAAAAAGTAAAAAAGGTTCTTCCACGAAAATGAACCCAATCAATAACAACTGAGATAAAGAATCGCCGAGAAACAAGAAAACGAAGGCGCACGACGGAGGCGGAGGAAGAAGAAGAAGAAGGAAGAGAGAGAAACAGTCACCGGATACTCAGTCCTCCTCCTCTTCAAACCCTAATTCACCAATTTTCTCTCTCTACCTATACGTACATATATTCATATGTATAGATAGATAGATATTTATTCATATTGATGCAATTTCTGATCATTCACATTTCTGCTTTGTGATTCCGGTTGACCGTATTGGCCTTCCAATTTCTTCTAATTTTCAGATCATACCAGCAGCAATTGCAGTGTTTTCAAGGGTAATTCGGTCCAGATCTGAAACGGCTTGAATATATATCTTCGATGGATGACCTAGATATGCTGACTCGAGATTACGGGTTTAGACCCGGTGGAAAATCGGCTCCGATGAGATCCGACGGTGGAGATCGTCGTTCCTCTTCCGTACGATCATCGTCATCTTCACCGTTGTATGATGATTCTGATGGTTTATTGTACAAAGACGTCTTCGGTGGACCTCCAAAATACACCAAGTCTAGTAATAACAACAGTAAATCTTCGTCGATGAATGATATCAATTACGATTCAATTTTCAATACTGGCAATGATTCGAATAGCTATAACAACAACAATAAGACATCGTCCGTTCCGGTGTATGACAAGCCAGTGTACGACGAGGATATTTTTGATGGATTGCCAGGACTGAAGAGCAAATCGGAATCTGAAAAATCTGCATCCACTGTGAGATTTGACGACAACGTTTTTGCTACAATGACTTCGCCACCACAACCAAAGATGAAGGACGAACATTTTGGTGATCTGCTTGGGAATTTGAAGTCGAATGAGAAGGTAACAGAGCCTAAGAGTAGTACGAGCTCGAGTGCCAAAGAGTTTGATGATTTGTTAGCTGGTTTTGGGAGTAGCACTTCCACCACTAATAAGAGGTACTTTGTCATATTTCTCAAAGCTCCACTTGTTTCTCTGATCACTGTGGTTTAAATAATTTAAGCTATTTCTTAGTGAAATTAAAGTAATGACTAGAATTGCTACAAAATTAAAGGCATAGTTGTTCTAAAGTTGTTTATATCGCTGATCCCAACAAGTTTGTGATGAGGAGGTTATGGACTACCAAAGAGCAGAGAACATTTTTGCTTTTTTAGGATCATACATAGTACATACATTATTGTGATAGGGGGGTGGGGTGGGGTTGGGGGAACATGAATCTGGATACTGTAGAAGGCCATCTGCTCATTGTTCACATACATACTTGATACTACTGTTTATGCTATTTGAATACAGCCTGAAAGGGTTAACATGTAACGAATGTTGCCCTCTTGCATGTCGAATAGGATAGAACGTATCACAAAATTCTTGTATCTTTTAGCTTTTTGAAATCTGTATTTCTTATTATTATATACGGAATTACTTGATATATTATGTCTATATGCTCCCGATAAGCTGAAGAGGCTTTAATTAGGTGAAGAACAGCGTATTAACTCTATGAGATTGCACACAGAAAATGTAAACTGTGGTACTTTATCCATACTTGCAAAATAATGGTGGTGCTTATCCAAACACTAAAAATACAAAATATGTAACTGTTGTAGTGGAATACATATAGTTCTGGTTAGAATTCTCAAAGTTTTGGTAATTGTTGGTGCTTAGTAGTTTGTGTGTTTTATTATTAAAACAAAGCCAGTTCATTTCTCCATTAGCCCTTTCGATTTTCATGAATTTCCTTTTAGACTGACTAGAACACAATAGACAGACTTTTTTGAGCAAATAATTATAGAAAGAAGAAGACAAGACAGAACAGGGTGTCTCAGTGAACGACATTGATTAGACTGTATTTGACATGTTGGTGCATTTTTCCTTGGCTTATCAGTTGCGATTAGTGTTGTTAATTAGAATAAATTGTTGTACTCATTTGTACGGCCAAATTGTTGTCTTATCGTTGTTATCCTGCAATTGGATTGTCTAATGAGGGACAGGTGGTTTTGCACAGGTCATTCACAGAGTCTAGTCATTACTCCAAACCCACTGGAAATTCAAATCAAAGTTCTATTGGTTTGGATGACCCTTTTGCAGGTTTAGGGTCAACCTCAATGCCGGCTTCGTCTAACCCGGGGGAGTTCATGGATCCACTTGAACAGATTGGTCAGCTAGGTAAATCTGGAAATACACACTCTGAAGCTTCATCGGTTAGTGGAGGAGTTCTTGATGATTTAGATCCACTGAATGGTTTTAGTAAGTCTGTCCCTCCATTATACTCTGCTAGGAATAACAGAGGGACGGGAGGGAGTCCTCAGAGGGCAGGATCAGGAACGAGTGACACACAAGCCTCTTCTTCTAGAGAAAATATCAGAAAATCTTCTGATAGCCGCTCACAGAAAAAGGTGCCTGGGGATGGTTTTCAGGACTCTCCTCTGTTTGACATGCCTTCAGGTGATCCTCAGAGATCTTTTGGTCCAGCTGGCTCCCCCCCTTCATATGCAAGTAGCAATATTCATGAAACACACTTTGAATCAGATACGTCCCCAAGATCAGAGGACCAAATGCAGCCTTCTGATGATGTATGGCTTAGTGTATCAGAGATTCCTCTTTTTACACAACCTACAAGAGCTCCACCTCCATCACGACCTCCTCCTCCAATTCCACAGCGAAATTTTAAGTCAGAGGCTAGTTCCTTTGCTTCAAATGCTAGAAAGAAGGGTGACAGATATTCTTCTTCTCCAAGTTACAACCAATACTCTCAAAGTCCTAAGGTTGTTCGTCCTGCAGCCAAGAGCCCTCCAACTTCTCAGTTGGATGAACTTGATGAATTTGCCATGGGTAAATCTCCCCACAGTGTGGATGAAAGTGCAGGAGTTCTTTCTGGTGAAGATATGAATGCAAACTCAGTAGCTGCTGCATCAGCAGCAGCGATGAAGGAGGCTATGGATAGAGCTCAAGCCAAATTTAGACATGCTAAGGAAGTTCGAGAAAGAGAATCTGCAAAGGCAGCTAAGAGTAAGGAGGCTGTAAACCTGGACAGGGATGAACAAGCCATGCATGAGACACAAGAAAAAGAATTGAGAGAAAACAAGGAGAGATTAGAATGTGAACGTCAACAGAGGGAAAAAGAAGAGGAAGAGAGAGCACAATGGAAACTTGAGAGGGAGAGGGAGAGAGCCAGAGAGGTAGAGAGAGATAGGGGTAGGCAAGCTGTAGAAAGGGCTACTAGGGAAGCTAGAGAAAGAGCAGCAGCAGACGCTAGAGAAAGAGCAGCTGCTGCTGCTCGTTTAAAAACCGAAAGAGCTGCTGTAGAGAGGGCTGGAGCTGAAGCTCGAGAACGGGCTGAAAGGGCTGCAGTTCAGCGAGCACAAGCAGAAGCCCGTGAAAGAGCTGCTGCAGAAGCTAAAGAAAGAGCAGAAAAGGTAGCTGCAGAAGCAAGGGAAAAAGAAGCACGCGAAAAAGCTTCAGCTGCAAAGGCTGAGGCTGAGGTAAGACGTCGAGCAGAACGAGCTGCAGTAGAAAGAGCTGCTGCAGAGGCTCGAGAAAGGGCAGCTGCTGCTGCAAGGATGAACCAACAAAAGAATGATGATGATCTTGAATCCTTTTTCAATATGGGTTCTAGAGCCAATAGTGCACCAAAGACGAGAACAAGTTCTGTAAATGTAAACAAAGCAACCTAAGATATCAATTTAAGCCTCTCTATGCTGTATCTTTTATTCTGCATTTTGGTAACTCTTTCTTTTCTTCACCTGCCATTTCTAGGAGACTTCATTTGCTTCACAGTTCCAGAACAAGGCAGGTGCTGGAGGGTCAAAGCCAACATTTTCATCTACCACAACCTCCTCCAACAGGACAAAGGCATCTTCAACAACAAGTTTTGCTGATGATCTCTCTTCAATATTTGGAGGTACTTACTTTTTTGCGGCTTCACTAATAATATTCAGGGGGTTAGTCTGTACTACTAGTAAAGCCTCCCAGGCTAGATTAACTACCATGGCGGCTTTTCACTTTCTCCAACTTTACCTTCAATTGAATTAAGGTCACGCAATTACAACTTAATTCAACACATCAGTTAGTAACAGTTTTTCTTGAATTATTCCCTCAATTGTGCAGAAGATGCTTTTATTTGAACTGTCTTAATTTCTTACCATTTGTTTTTCTATTGTATTTATACTTCAAGAAGTCACCGAGGCAATAATATGCTTACAGACAAACTAATGGCATACAAAGTGTGTCATGTTGTTGGTTTTAAGTCTGTCTCATCAATTTCCTGAATACTGAATTATGTTACTTAACCAGCTGCCACTTCATCTGGAGATTTCCAAGAGGTTGAAGGGGAAACCGAAGAAAGAAGAAGAGCTAGATTGGAACGCCATCAACGAACTCAGGAGCGTGCGGTATGCCCCCTGGCACTTGTGTCTTTCCTCTCATGTTTGGATTGTCGGGGCAAATCTCTGTTTACAGCCTTTTAGCATGTATTACATAGTTTAGAAAGATATATGATTTATGATATTTATTTGCTCAGGCCAAAGCTTTGGCTGAAAAGAATCAACGTGACCTTCAAGTTCAGATGGAGCAGCAGGAAAGACACGTAAGTACTGTTTTATGAAACAGCTTGCAAAAGTACTTATACATTATTGTGTGCTTGTTGCAATTAGTGGAATACTCAAAAAACAATGCCTAAAATTTTCTTTGTATTCCACTTTTACATTCCTATATCGAATTACAGAGTTATAAAACAATCATGTTGTTGCGGTGCTTGTTTAGATGATCATTGTTAAAGCGTATTTTCGAACTTTGATTGGAAAGATTTTCTTTCTTCAAATCTTACCTAAACTTTGGGATCTTGTTTAAAGATGCAGATTTGAACTAGCTATGTCAGATATCAGTAGGATCACTTTCTTCTTTTTGGTGCTGGATGAATCATGTTAAGTTTAAACTGAGATAATGACTCCTTAAGGCCTTGCCTTGTGCTTCATGATGCTATCCTAAATTTGTGGTGTCTTTCATTCTTTTTCTTTTTGCTCTCTCTTCTATGCTTATGTCCTTGCTATGATTTTTACTATTTTATCAATGTAATATAGTTGCTTGCTTTTTGTTACAGAGAATATCTGAGACCCTAGATATTGAAATCAAGCGATGGGCTGCTGGGAAAGAAGGAAATCTTCGTGCATTGCTATCAACTATGCAATATGTATGTTCCGTTTTATGTTCGCTTATATGAGGAGATTAGTTGTACCCCAGAACTGTTAGATTCCACTTAACACACACCTGGTTATTAACACGAGAGAGGAGAAAATTTGAAAGGAGTTTTTTTCTTTGAGCAGAAATTGCCAAACAAATGACACGTACATCCTATCCATTTTGCTATCTCTGTATTTACTTGGTTGCTAATCATACTCATTTTTTTTTCCTTCTGTGGGGTTGGGATGTGGGTGTGCGTTGGGGGATTGTTTCCCTTCTACCTGTTCACACCTTGAACAGAACTGGTGTTAAAAGTTAAAAAAATACCAAGTACACACACATACACAGGAAGCCATCATATCAGGTAACAGATTTTTCTTCCAACCATAGAAATTTATGCACCAAAAGATACACATGAATTGAAGATCTATGGAGACCAACATAACTTGGATCTTAGAACAATCGTTACTTTTTTGATAGACATTCACAAATAAATTATTTATGAATGGGAAAACCTATAATTTCTGAAACATTTGATTGTCTGTGCTTCTAATAGTATGGTCTTGATAAAAATATCAAATTGACTTGTTTCATAGGTGCTTTGGCCTGAATGCGGTTGGCAGCCTGTTTCTTTGACGGATTTAATTACTGGTGCTTCTGTAAAAAAGGTGTATAGAAAAGCAACATTGTGTATCCATCCCGATAAAGTGCAGCAGAAAGGTGCCACCCTTCAACAGAAATATGTTGCTGAGAAGGTGTTTGACATGCTCAAGGTACTTTTATCACTGGTCAACATGACAGTGCATTACAAATTTGGTTCTTCACTAACATCCCCTTCACATTTCTTGTTCATCTGAGGTTTTACTCCTTTATCACGATACATTAATAATCAATTAGTCTGGTTATGGGCTGGGTAGACCCATCAAGTCCCAAATACCCAACAATCCCACTTTTTTCCCTGGTATGTTGCTTTTCAAGCCATGGGTCAAGGGTTCTGAACTTTATGAAGCCTCTTAAAAACAGATGTCGGGTTCTTATGCAGCCTAATGACAAGTTTCATTTCTTGGTGTCTTTCCTTTTGCTTTATCAGAATTATCATTGAAAGATCCTTTAGTTGTAACTGCTTATTTCACTTTTATTACTCAATGTTGTGCTCTTTATTAAGTTCTATATCTTGCAATAGGAAGCATGGAACAAATTCAATTCAGAGGAGCTTTTCTAGATGCTGCGCCCATTCATTAGCTTTGAGCTCCTTCAGACTTTTTGATAGAAGAGGTAGGAACAGTTGTTTCAAAGCAGTGCTCTTGGTGACTCTGTTATAATCTTCTTTCATCATGTGGCATGCTGGACCGGTGAAATGGGCCTTTGTAGCAGTGATGGTTAAGTGCAATATATTACTCTGTTGCTGTAAATTAATGTCAGTGCCCAAGACATTTATGGTGAATGGTTCTTGAATTGACTGGTTTCTGGGAAAAATGTCGGGCATTTTTCATTATGTGCAGCACGAAAGGAGCATTGTATGATTGAGTTGTGAAGTTATACAAAATGTATTTTCCCTATTCATTTATCTCTAAAGTCTTTTGTTTTCTGCATGAGAAGAACATATCTCTCTTGCATCATTTTTTGAACTGATGTTGTATTGAGTAAATCAGAATGATATTTTTGCACGATGTGAAAAGGTGAATTTTAGTTAGTAGTACCATGTGATGCTAGTGTTTTATCTCTGCAGTTGAGTTTGTCACTGATTTTGGACTCTCGTTTGCTTTATACTTAATGCCACATGCTGCTTATAGGAAGTTAAATTCCTTTTCCATGAAATTTTGTTCAATGTTTTAGCCAAAATTAGGTGAAAGTTTGAAAATTATTCCTACAATAATTGACGAAGACCAAATTTCTGCTTTACATCTCGCATTAATTTTTCTTCTCAAACAAGGATCAAACATGAATAAGTCTATTATGATTCGAATAAAAACGATTTCAAATAAATTTTTTCGATGATTTACGTCTGCCTATTAGGAGATCACAAGTTAAAAGTTTCAATTCATTTGATTAAGGTCCTGCAAGGAGAAATAATAAAACTTGACGGGTTCTCCTTGAAAATTCTTGAAAAGTTGGGGCATGAAAGTTGAAATTGAAGAGTATGTTCACTCTACCTGAAGCGCGTGACTTCCATTCTTAAAAACCAAAGCAAAATATCACAATCATTCAATCAAAACCCTCAGCATGGACTCATCACACGTTCTCTGATGCGTAGCTGAGAAATATCGCCGGAAGTTCACAGGAAATAAGTGGCGGCGGTGCGTGGCTCTTGTTGAATACCAAGCGGAGATAAGATGCCGGAACATCCGTCTGCAGACTCATCAGCCACCGACAACACCGTAACCGTCAAGCGTTATGCGCCTCCCAATCAGCGGTATCAGAATAATCTTATCATACGAATCGCTCTTTCTAAATCTGGACATATTTCATTGAATTGCTGAATTTGGATGTGTTTTATTGAATTGATTTAATGTGATATTGTCCTTTGTATCAGGAATCGTTCACTCGGCAGGCGAAAATCTGGAGGAGGTAACTAGTTTTGATAAAGCTAGACTATGTTAATTAATTGAGATTATGTTAAGCTTAATGCCTTAAATTTGCAAGGAATGTACTGTTATCACCAAGGCTAGTCTCCCTTAAATGATAAACACAAGTAAGCTAATAAAATCTGATTGTGTAATTAAATGGTGATCCGTGATCATACATACTAAAATCTGATTGTGTAAGTATCATACATCAGATCTTGCCTGTGTCGATTGCTCCAAGTTTGAAAGTGGGAAGTCTGGAAGCTGCGATGAAAGTTGAATTTCCGTGAGATGAGCTAACTCTAGTTGGAAATGAGAGTTGTAAGATTGTTTCCGTACTAGCTGCCAATCAGTGGAAGCTATCCTTTTGATCTTTTAAGCTAGTGTTATAAAGTTGATCACTTCAATGTAACTCCAAATATGTGGCTCTTATTATTATTGTAGCATCAACAAAGTATGCATCTCAGTACAACTGCTAATTTTTAGAAAATGAAGCAGTTTTCTTTTTTCGGTTTTGCTACGGACGCCTTCTATTGGATTTTATAAGTTTTTCTCTAGGGACACTCTGGTATCACGTGTCTTTAGCTGTGATCAACTAGTAGAATTGACCCTTCTTTAAGGTTATACATGGTAGATAACTACAAACTAAGCCAATGTCCAACCCCTGAGAAAACACAGGGGAGGGTAAATACTTCCTAGAATCTGAGTTGACCTATTGACATAGAATAAAATCTTTGAAGTGTGTGATACTCTCAACTGGTCGAAATAGATAACTTGTGTTCTTCGCCTATGTATTTTTGGCTGGATTTAGTCTTCTATACTAGGAATCTAGATCGACCTTTCTCTAATGGTTTAGTTTACAGATCGACTTGAAAGAGCTAGCAGCTATGCTAGTGATGGAGAGAAGAACCAAATGAGTGCAGCTAAGTCTGTATCTGATGCTGGTGTCAATCGAGTGAATGAGTATCCTCCAACAAAGTTAATACCGCTACAAGGATGTTGTACAAGCGAAGCTTTTCAGCTACTGAATGACCGTATGTTTTTTTAATCAAATCATGAGCTCCTAATATTATCAATTCCGTTATCTATTTAATCACTTCTATCTCAATTACATTGTCATACCTTCCATATCCTTTACAGTTCTCCCATATTATGATAATAATTAGGTTACCAGCTTCCAGTCTTTTGCATTAACATTGTATGATGCCTCTAGTTACTATGATCAAAAAGTCACAAGTGAGAATGATGATGAAGCTTCATCTTTTTTTTTTCTATAGGCTGGGCGGCTGCTCTGAATGCTCACAATAATTTATCAGAAGATTCTCGTGGTAAGTTAAAGGGTGCCTCTCTACTAATCAATTGCTCTGATTTCTTACTTGAGTTGCTATGTAGAGAAGTTGTTTGGGATACTTTTTTGCCACGTTTCACATTTCAATTTGTGTTGGAAATGTATATTTTGTGAACATATATATTCACTGCATCATTCATCTATTCTGGTGCTTCTTTTGAAGGTAACATCATATATTCTTTTGGATGGTATGTTGAACAGTTCTAAGCCTGGAATGTGTCTGAGTTTTTGTTTTGTATCATATCATCCACCTCCTGGTTATCCTGAGACCTAAATGCTCACACTTCTAATAAAAGTAATAAAATTGACCCTCATTCATCCCAAAAAGAAAAAAATGTTAAAAACTTCTAAGTATGCTTCGAGTATCCTTTCTGGGATTGAGTTCTTATGTGTACTAGCTTCATTCTGACTGGGTAGTAATGCCAAGTTTGAATGGCCTGCCTGGATTTTAGCCTTTATCATCTTATATGGTAATGCCAATTGTCGACGTCCTTGAGTCTAAAATAGGCTTAGAGCAACAAAATGGAATTGTAGGAAACCTACTGATATCATTCTACCACTTTGATTTGGGTTATTTCTTTGTATCATTGAGTAAGTCAGCACATTCTTCTGCGAATCTAGCTTTGATTGTATGGATGAAAACTGCATTGTAGTTCTCGGTGTTAAAAAGGAGTGCAGAAAGTATTGAATTTGTTATCATCTGTTTAATGCGTTCATTGTCTTTAGCTTAGTCGTATATTACTAACTAAGCTTTGATGACTGTGCGGCGTAGGTCAGAAAGAATTCCTAGGAGACATTGAGCATAAATAAATCTCACTTCTATTTGTAATGGACTATGTTTTCAAATAAAATAACAAAGGACACATCTACATGTTTTTTTAAATTTTTTTAATCATATATAATATTGGATTGTCCTACAAAGGTAGGGGTAAGGTCTGTGTATATCCTACCCTCCCCAGACCCCACTTGTGGGATCACACTGGGTATGTTGTTGTATGTGTAATATTGGATTAAGATGAGCTTAAATAGAGCAAAAATGAACAGTAAGGGTTCATATAGTTGCAACTTGCTTGTGATTGAAGTATTATTGTTGTACTCTTCTGATCACAACTAATTTGGCTGTCGTTCTATTTACCCAGAAAGGCCTGTAATGTACACAAAAAGATCACCTTGGGGGCATCCTATGCTTCCACATCAAGTAAGAGGCAGTCTGCTTATTCTCTCCCCCCTTCCCTTCCCAGAGTCAACTTTCAATAAATACTGAACATTTATCTTTTGTTTCCAGTTGATGTCACAAGCAGGAGCTGAATCTTCTACTGGCCAGAAGGATTTTCTAAGCAAACTTAAGATGGCTATGCTCAATACACATGTCAATTTCGATGCCTAAATGCTACCCATCAAGTGGTCAAAAACTAAGTTAGGAGTTTCAGAATTATTTGCAATGCAATGTTAGATACCTGTTATCAGCCATCATCAATCCTGAATAACACTACGTATTTAACCTGTTGGAAAAAACTCTACTTGTGCATCATTTAAAAATTGTAATTCTGTACCTTTCCACAATTTTTCTGTTTTTATGTTATTTACACTTTAAAAAAAAAGTTATGGTGGTGTTGGGGTTAGCTTGTGTGAACTTTTGACTATTTCACCAGCTATGTATTATCTCCCATTAGCACTAGAACAAACATCCAATAACTTTGCCCATCAAGTTTAGGCAGACAGCAAGTAATTGTCTACTGTTTTTTTTTAAGTCTATGATAGAATTTTGAGCTCTGGTCTTCTATGATTTTCGCTCACTTCATTGAAGTTAGGTCACACTCATAGGCGTATGCTGCACTAATAACATAGAGAGGGAAGAACCCTCTCCAACTGCGAAAACAGCATTTAGAAATACAAACCAAAGTGGTGGAACATGATACCCTCTTGTATATGGTGGACTATTTGGAGAGAAAGAAACAAGAGGTGTATGGAAAATACTGCAGAATTAGTACAAAAGATCAAATGGCGTTGTATGAAGACCTTCTGTTTTTGGTGTAATGAGAAGGGTATAGAGGATGCTGGACAGATTTTAAATTTCTTCTCTTCTTTATAAGTTTAGTAGCAATTTCTTGAGTTGGTCTTTTTTAGGTCACTGATGTAAATCTTTTTGATGGTTCCAGCATACCCTCATTGCTGAAGAATACAACTTTACTTTATCAAAAAAAGAAAAAGAAAAAAAGAAATACAAACCAAAGTTAGCAAATTGTGGACAAATGGTACATTTTACTGATATAAAGTGAAACTTAATATATCCAGTTAATTTTACATTAAACTGTCAAGGGAATACATATACAAACCCCCCTTCACCTCAGCAATAGCCTAAGATAGATATATATATTATAACTATGCCTCAGTCCCAAACAAGTAGAGGTCAACTTTTTGAATTCCACCAACCATGATTCTCCATTTCATTTCATCTTGCACAGTAAATATCTATAGCTTTTTGGCACTCTTTATCATATACATATATATTCAGTAACTGGTATATTTGATCATACCTAACTTTTACAAAATATTGTCCAAATGACATGGATCAAAGTGTTAGCTAAACCCCATTTTGAGGGAGATCTTTGTGGTCATTTATAGACATTGGTGATCCAAGAACTGAACCTTCATTTGAACGGGTAGAGCTATCTCTACCATACTTATGTCCCTTTTTCTTTTTCACCTTCTCAGCCCATTCCATAAGACAAGCTTGAACATGATTATCGAACATCGATTTCTTATAGTGACTCCCCATCTATAATTTCATGTAAAAACAATATTAGGAGGAGGACATCCAGGTTTAAGTTTCATCGATTGGTTCGAGTAAAAACTCACCTGTGTAACTAGAGCATAAAGTGGCAGTGTGCTATAGCTGCATAAAACTTGAATAATTACCCTGGAAAAGATGAAAACCACCTTCATATATGAACGTTAAGGGTCAAGAAATGCAATAAGGGGGTCGGTTCATTTGAATTCCTTTCGCTGAAAAATCACACTATATATATAAGGATACAAATAGAGGAAGGAGTAGTGAACTCTACCCTATGACAAGCCGAGGAATCACAAAGACATATTTTCCCATAATGCAGGAGTGAAAGCCATATTGGAACTATAAAAAGATAGAAAAAAACATGAAATTAGGAAAGGAGCATTGAAAAATTGTATTGAACACTGAATTAGAATGGTGTTACTTGATTAGTAACTTACCAAAATCCAGAAGAAAAATGCTATTTCAAAAGCATTTTGGAAGAGAATAAAATGTATCAAGAAGAGGATGATTTGAGGGTTATCGAACCAAAAGTGATTATCAGATGGTGTTACAACCAATTCACCTTCTATGGCTACATGTTTCTCAGCAATTTCATGAGCTAACTGTAGAATCACATGCTCCAACTTTGTTCCCACAGCAAGCAGAAGCTGAAATAAAACACACGAAAATGAAGAACGAAAAAAAAGCCTAAATTGACAGCTATCACTACAAGTGATCGTTTCCAGAATGTTAGTTTACAGATTTGGAGACTGAAACAATGGAAACTACATAAGTGAAATTTATGATAGGGGTACTCACAATAAAAGGAAAGAAAGCAATCCAGAAATATGTATGCCAACCTGCACAAGCATAATGATGTATCAGCCTTCCCATCACAATAAACGAAAGCACGAAGCACAATAGCATTTTATTAGGATGTTGATTTAAGTAGAAATCGTAGCAGTGTGGCAAGGTGAACAAGTCTAGCTATTTCAAGTTTGAGCTGGGATATACCGTTAATATTAAGCAACAAGAAGAGGATTACGAATATCCAGAGATACCAACTGCAAAACAAACAAAAGCAAAGAGCAACAAGTTAATTTGAAGAACCAGCAGTGAGAAACTACATTCTCAGAAAATGTTTAAGAGCTTTAGCATCATCCTATCACTTGCCTGATACCAACAACTGTCCTAAAATCGTCTTCCAGTGCACGTATCATATACCTATGGAAATTGAATCTTGGATTTCCCCTGCAATGTGTCTACGCAAGGAATATGCTTTTACTAATATTATTTATAAGCCAAGTAACAATCACTACATTGTGAAACAAGAAGCCAGTCTCTATCTAACAACTATGGCAAATGAACATAGTTACCATAATGAATCCCAAACGAAGCGCTCTGTAGTCTGATTCGTTGACAGAAGCATAAAATTGCTTGAAGAAAGAATGCTGCAAATTTTCACCAAAACACAGTAAGTTAGTTAATTAATATTAATCCGAATTGGAGAAGAAGGTGATCATATGAGTCTATCGCGAGTCATTTGAGAACATATGTCAAAACAATCACACAATAGAAGCTTTGTGGAAATACAACGAAGCCATATTCTTCGCGGAGAATGGGGAGGGGAAGTGCTTACCACCCAACCCAAAATGGCTGATTGTCTACCCATACCCTGAAATCGATTCCTGATGAAATCATGTTCATAGACATGAGTAACTGTTGGTTTCAGATGAGCTGCAAAATGGAACATCAAATATTACTAGTAGCTTTACGTTTCAACCATTTACTTAATTCCTTTCCTCTTTAGTCATACCATGTTCGGATTCATAATCATCTTTTACGATTGCATCCTCCCATTGCTTCCATTGACGTATCTAGGCCATTATTAAAAAGTTCACAAACAATGAATCAACCGAAAGACAAAGTACAAGAAACTTAAGCAGAAAAGCTTAGTAAACTGACCTTTGCTCCTCCAAATACAATAGTCAGAACAGAGAATGTTACATGCACAATAGCTAGGACAAATATAAAAACATGAAGGTGATGCAACGCCTCAAGAGATAGTAACGGAACCTTATTCTGAAAAAACAACGAAAAGTATTAGTATATAAGAATTAAACACAAGAATATCACATAAACACCAATGTTTGAAGTCATATTGTCTAATATAAAAGGAAAAAATTGCTAAATGAATTTTTTAAAGACATTTATACAGGGGGTGAGCCTAAGTTACTGGATTCTGCCAAACTCGTAACTTGCAAACTAACAAGAAACAGATATAACAGAACATCGCCAAAGCAAAGTATATAGCTGGAAGTTAAGAGCAATGACTTAAGTACTTTATGATGGCAGTAACCCTCAGCAGTCATTGTTTCTTCGGCAAGCAAATGTCGTTGATGGTGAGGACCAGCATGATAGTGAACCGTCTGATTGTTAACATGAGGCTCTTCATGAGTCGGAGGTGGAGATGGAGATGAAAATGAAGTATGCTCCAACGGTAACGCGCAGGGAAGTAAGTGTGTTACAACACGAGGAGGCACACAGATTTCTACAATGCGACTTTGAAATACCGTTAACAACAAGGAAATAAATCCCAACAGCATCAACTCTGCACATAATACACATTCACAAAATAGTCATATATAAATGCAACCTTAATTGATCAATGTTGTATATTTTCGAACCTTCTTTAACTTTCTGTAGGGCTTCATAGAGATGCTTTTGTTTTTTCCTCTTCAGACGCTGCACCAGTAGCAAAGCCAGAGATTTCATTAAGAGTGTTCAAAATTCAATACATGTATATGTATGAAAATAATTTTGACTTATATACCTAATTAGTAAAGTATAATTTTCCGATAAAGTATGTTTGACTGAGCTACGTAGTGGTTGCATATATAACAAAATAATGGAACTTGAGCAAACAAATAACAATCACATTTCAAAGCCTAAACAAGTTTGGATCCGCTATATGAATTCCTTATACCATTCCACTTGTAAACCGTTTCTTAACATGACAAAATAGAAATGGAAAAATAAAATGATGGAATCTTAGCTAAATGTTGAAATTCAAATTAACTGCAAAGACAAAGAGAAAACAAAGAGATTATATTTCATAAAGATCCTGTTTTTATTATTGTTATCGTTATATATATACATATATATATATATATATATGTTGACTTCTTAACAATAGAGAGATTCAAACATGACAATAAAATGCAATAAACTCTTTTAAGAAAAAAACACCCGTGCACTAAGCTTCAGCTATGCACATGGCCCAAGAAAGGACTAAACCACAAGTACAAAACTTACCCAGCATTTTTGAAAAATCTTTTATATAACCATATTGCACATTCATATGACAAATAATTATAATAACCGACAAATTGTTAATTTTTTTTAAGAATAGAATAAAAATATACCTTCCCAGCATAATGGATGAGACGTTCAACAGCTAGAGAAATTGAAACAATGACGGTGCATACAGCAGCAACCACCCATGTTGGTGTAAATTCCAATGAACCTTCATCCTCTCCACCTCCATCCATATATTATTTTTTTCTCCGGTTTAAGTTCTGGTAAATTATTTCATGAAAGACAAATATGATAATTAATTATATATTAATGAAATGAAACAGAGAAAAAACGAATCACACCCACAATAAATTGGGGGAGTGATTATGTAATGATTGATGATCAAGAAAAGAAATGAAGAATTTGGAAGAAAATTGCCAAAAAAGAAGAAGATATGGTTATATTTTCCACAACGTGGTTTGCATGAATGATGTTTGATGTGTTTTATTAATTTCGTTGTCACGAAATGATATTATTATGTGTCTCTCGTTTTATGAGGTTTATAAAGGTAGGTATTAATTTAATTTTAAAAAATTGCGATTGAAATATTATCATTCCTATTACATTTTATAATATTTAAGTTACGTTTATAGTATTCTTTTTAGACCGTTCCAAAATAAATCAAACACACTTCAAAATATCGTGTAAAAACTATTTTTTCAACTCTTTTGATAACGTGAAAAAAGAAGAAGCTATGGATGTATAGTGGCCAAATTTGAATATGACTAACTTTAGGTTTTCTATTTCATCCATAATGAGAAGCTTTTATAATTATATACTAAATGTTTGGATCGCACAAATTAAATACTATGGTGTGTTTAAAATTATAAATTTCAAAAAACTTGATTACTACATTTTAACTTGTTTAGAATTGAAGCGAATGCATAATAAACTTTGATAACTAGTGAATTATATCATAAATTGAATAGTTTTATTCTAATAGTCAACCTACAACAACTCTATTTCTTTATTCGAATTTGGGGACCTAACGTAAACAAGCTCAACAGGTGGAGTTATTGAGTTAACAAGTTGCTGGCCCAAAAAGATTTTAGCTTGGATCCTTTAAAGGTGGGGTCATTTGCACTTTTCCCTTGTCTTTAATTTATGTCCCTCGTAAGTCCTACAAAGCAAAATTTATATTTCTGCAAAGTACTCAAATTGGATTCCCAATGGTGCACCAAAAGGTAACAACGGAAGAAAGAAGAAATACAGACGTTTTATACGATGTTTGTTTTGATTGTTATTTAATTATTATTGTATCATATTGTTT